>PVJN01066273.1:0-10041 GCA_004026805.1 Lasiurus borealis
GGTGTGGAACAGCAGGGGGGGAGCAGTGGGAGGTGGAACAGCAGGAGGTGGCAGGAGACTCCAGGCTGGGAACTGAGTTGCGTGGTGAACCCCGAGACCCTTCAGACTGTGAGATGCCGGGAGCCTGCGTTCTGAGTAAAATACTTTTACTGACTTCGGAGAGGAAGGGAAAGGGAGAGAGAAACAGCAGTGATGAGAGAGAATCACTCAGTGGCCGCTTCCTGCATGTCCTGCCCTGGGGATCGAGCCCACAACCCGGGCCTGTGCCCTGACTGGCAATTGAACTATGACCTCCAGGTTCATAGGTCGATGCTCCACCGCTGAGCCATGCTGGCTGGGCGGAAGCTTGTTCTTGGCTGGGGCTGTGCCACGGTGGTCGGTTAGACTCGTGGGCTTAGGCATCAGACTACCTGGACCCAAATGCAGGTCCTACTCCCAGCCTCAGCCTCCTGTGGAAAGCGGGTAGCATGCCAGTGCCTGTTTGATTAGGGTGTAGGAAGAACTGATGTAGAGTTGGGTTTGCACAGGGCCTGAGCCCAGAAAGGCTGTCTGTCTACATGTTTGTACTATTACTACTTGCTGTTACACCTTAGCTCAGTGGTCGGCAAACTCATTAGTCCACAGAGCCAAATATCAACAGGACAATGATTGAAATTTCTTTTGAGAGCCACATTTTTTAAACTTAAACTTCTTCTAATGCCACTTCTTCAAAATAGACTCTCCCAGGCCGTGGCATTTTGTGGAAGAGCCACACTCGAATGTGGCTCTCGAGCCTCAGTTTGCCGACCATGGCCTTAGACAGTGAACTCCCTTCCTTGGTTTCCAGTTCTTCATCTGGAGCCGCAGCTCAGGGGGAGGTGGGGGGGAAGTAGAGGAAGGGTGAGGCGAGGGCAGACCTGGATGAAGAGCAGGTGCAGTAGACACAGCGGGTGTAGGCTGTCCCGGGAGCAGCATGGAAAGAGCTGCTGAGTGGCTGTCAGAAGCTTCACGGGGACTCAGGTGCCTCACCCGACACCCAGGCCCTCACAGAGCTTCCTGCCTTCCAGGAGGCTGACCAGTGCGTGGCCTGCGCCCACTACAAGGACTCGCCCTTCTGTGTGGCCCGATGCCCCAGTGGCGTGAAACCTGACCTCTCCTTCATGCCCATCTGGAAGTTCCCGGATGAGGAGGGCACGTGCCAGCCGTGCCCCATCAACTGCACCCACTCGTGAGTCTGAGGGCCCTCTTCTGCAAAAAGGCGGGCTTTGTCCCAGGAGCCTCTGCGGCATTACAAAAGGGGACACCTCTGCTCTGCTAAAATCCGAGACTTAATTTTCATCTTCTTTTTGTCTGATCACAAAAGTAACACGTTAAGATTTTTTATTAAAATATGAAATGTAAACTAGTGTTGCCGAAACCTGTTTGGCTCAGTGGATGGAGCGTCAGCCTGCGGACTGAAGGGTCCCCGGTTCGATTCCGGTCAAGGGCATGTACCTTGATTTCGGGCACATCCCCAGTAGGGGTGTGCAAGAGGCAGCTGATCGATGTTTCTCTCTCATCGATGTTTCTAACTCTCTATCCTTCTCTTTCCCTCTCTGTAAAACATCAGTAAAATATATTAAAAAACAAAACAAAACAAAAACTTGGGGGGAAAAAAGAAAAAGAAATATAAACTAGTGTTGCTAGCAGTTCTGTCTTCCCTGCTAATTAGTTACAGTATTTTGCTCTAGTTTTTAGCTGTGTGCATGCTTACATTATATTATTCTAACATGTTATACCCTCCAGTTGTTTTATCTGTGCATTCTAACATATATTATTATAACATGCTTATATATGTATGTCTATTATCGTTCTCCGGTTGCTTTTATCTGTATTCTAACTTTTATATATATATATATTTTAAAATATTTTTAAAATAATATTTTTATTGATTTCAGAGAGGAAGAGAGAGGGGAGAGAGACATAGAAACACCAATGATGAGAGAGAATCATTGGTTGGCTGCCTCCTGCTCAACCCGAGCATGTGCCCTTGACTAGAATCAAACCCGGGATCCTTCAGTCCCCAGGCTGAGGCTCTATCCACTGAGCCAAACCAGCCAGGGCCTTTTTTTTTTTTTTTTTTTTTTTTTTTACCAAAATGGTTTCGTAGACCATACATCATACATATTGTTTGCAAATGGCTTTGTTTTTCACCTGACAGAATCTTGCAATGTTTTTTCATGTCCAAACACGGTGATCTGCCCTATTCTTCTTACTTTTTTTTTTTTTCCACAAAGCTGCGTTTAATTGCACGTGAAATACGTGAACGCATCCTTGTGACAGACATTTGCAGCCATTCAGAAGTATAAACATTGCAAAGTGAACGTGCCCTTTCGGTCTCCCTCCCTGGGGAGAACCTCCAGGTCCACCGGGTGCGTGCCTCCTGCCGTCTTTCCGCTGCGCATTCACATAAACACGTTGGGCTGAGTCATAGGAGATTGCCGGTTTTGTAGGTCAAAGATGCTCCGAAAACAGCAATTCCGACTCCCGTGTAGTCAGTCTGGGCTTTCGTGTGTGTGCGCACGCACTTTTTATTGTGAATGGGATTAGCCTTGGGATACTGTTCCGAACTTGGCCCCCCGCTCCCCACCACCCCACTGTGTGTGTCCTGGAAGTGCTTCCTAGTGACGGCACACGATCTACCGCCTCCTTTTGTGACCTGCTGCTCATGTTTAACCATGTCCCTGTTTGAGAGAGATATATATATTTTTAAATACATATTTTATTGATTTTTTTATAGAGAGGAAGGGAGAGGGATAGAGAGTTAGGAACATCAATGAGAGAGAGACATCGATCGGTCGCCTCCTGCATGCCCCCTATTAGGGATATGCCCGCAACCAAGGTACATGCCCTTGACCGGAATTGAACCTGGGACCTTTCAGTCCGCAGGCTGACTATCTACTGAGCCAAACCGGTTTTGGCTGTTTGAGGGATATTGATTAGGCTTTTTTATTTTTATTTTATTGATTGATTGATTTTTTTTGCAGAGAGGAAGGGAGAGGGACAGAGAACCAGAAACATCAATGAGAGAGAAGCATCGATCAGCCGCCTCCTGCACACCCCCCACCGGGGACACGCCCACAACCGAGGCACATGCCCCTGACCAGAATCGAACCTGGGACCCTTCAGTCCGCAGGCCGACGCTCTATCCACTGAGCCAAACCGGTCTAGGCAGGCTTTTTTATTTTTAAGTTTTTATTTATTGATTGTTTTCTAGAGAAAGGGCGGGGAGAGAGAGAGAGAGAGGGAAACACCCATGTTGTTGCTTCACGGAGTGATACATGCACTGGTTGGTTGCCTCTTGCATGTGCCCTGATGGGAATACGACCTGCAACCTTGGTGTCTCGGGATGACGCTCTGAACAACCCGGTTACCCGGCCGGCGCCTTTTATTTTTACTTTTATGGGTTGGCAGTTTATTGCACGGGAGTGAACAACTTGGGCACACCCCCCCTCCCTTTACCACCACCCCCCATGTCGGCATCTTTAGGGCGCACCCTGAGAGGGGGGGGTGCTGCATCACAGGCTGTCTGTGCGCAGGTGCTGCCAACTGCCCTCTGCAGAAGTGGGGCTGGTTCACCGCCCTGGCCTTCTTTCGGGGAGGCAATGGCTGGGCTTTGGGACTCGGTGCTCCTTTGCGGGTTCCCCACAGGACACACGGCAGGAGGGCAGGGGCACGGGGCTCCCCGGCCGGAAGGGCCCCCCTTATGGGGTGGTCGGAAGATCACTGATGACCCTGAGCCCAGGTCCTGCCTTTGTCAAACGGGGACAGCCTCGCAGCCACGCCTCCCTCCGGGGTTGCTGGGAGGCTGGGGGAGCCCGGGGTGGAGGTGTGGGGTGCCCAGCCTTGTTGACAGGTCTCTCTCCTGCAGCTGCGTGGACCTGGATGAGAAGGGCTGCCCCGCCGAGCAGAGAGCCAGGTCAGCTTGGTCCCCAGGACACGCCCCTTGTTGCACCCCAGCCCCCACCAGCCCCTGGGTGGTCACTGCTGAAAGGCGGGGGCGGGCCCTCCTGACATAACATGTGACCCTTTCCTGCCCCCTCTTCCACTGTGGGTCCTCCTTCCCATTGGTTTCAACCAGTGGATGCTTGTGCCTGAGGAGCAGGGGAAGATGGCAGAGATCCCCAACCTCCCACCTGGAGGGGCTAGACTTCCGGTCAGGGACCTGGGGCGCCAGGCAGATGGAGAAGAGAGCGCAGCTGCGGGCCTGAGGGAGAGAAGGCGGGGAAGCAGGCTTCCCGGAGGAGGTGGCATTTGAGCCAGGCCTTGAAAGAGGGGCAGGTACCTCACCTGCCTTAGGGAGTCACGGGGAAGAGTCGGGAAGCCTCGGCTGTGCTTACTGGAAGGTTCTGGTGTGTGACTGTTAGTCAGCACAGAGCAGGGACACAGGGTGAAGTCTGAGGCAGGCTCGGGCTGGATCTGGAGGGCAGGGGGCTGGGCCGGGCCTCTGGGCAGAGGGGAGCTGGGGGAAGGGCTTGGGGAGAGGAAGACAGGCGGATGTCCTAGGGAGCCATTTGTCCGGGAAGCGAGTGTTCATAGCGTCTGCCGTCTGCCGTGCGCCAGCCCCTGGCCAAGCCGGGGAGGGGCGGGGAGGGCAGTGATGCAGGGTCTCTGCCCCGGAGTGCCAGCTGCTCCGGGCGGGGTCTGGAAGGTGAGCCCACAGAGAAAGGGGGGGACGGTCCGGCAGGAGGAGCAGCGTGCGTGCAGGCTGGGAGGCGTGGGGAACCATGACCCGTGGGGGAGAGATTTGGCTGGCACATCAGAATCACCGGGTGCGCATTCCTGGGCCCCACCCCATTCCCACAGTCAGGATCTCGGGGGGTGTGGCTCCAGACGTGCTCGGGTTAGCCAGCTCCTCGGGGGTTTCTGTTGGGAAGTTGGAGGATCCCGGGCTAAGCCGGGGGGCAAGAGCGCAGGCAGTTTGGAGAGGTGGGTGCAGAGAGCTTTGCCTGTCGAGCAAGGATTTTGAACTTGATCCTGGAGGCAGTAGGGCGCCAGGGGAGGTTTTACAACGGGGGTGAGAGGGTAGAGGTCTGTGGGTCTCCCTTCCAAATCCCCTTCCCAAACACCAGTGACCTTCGTGCGCCTCCACGGGGCCCCTTCCGCCCTTCTACCCACGGCCGCTTCCCGCGCCCTGACCTTGGCCCCCGTCTGCAGCCCCGTCACGTCCATCATTGCCGCGGTGGTGGGCACTCTGCTGGTCATGGTCGTGGGCGTGGTCCTCGGCATCCTGATCAGGAGGCGGCGCCAGAAGATCCGCAAGTACACCATGCGGAGGCTGCTGCAGGAAACGGAGGTGAGGGCCCCCCTACCTGCTTGGGGGTCTGTGGCCCGGCCCCCCGCTCCCCGGGCACTGATGCAGGGTCACCCTCTCCCCCAGCTGGTGGAGCCGCTCACCCCTAGCGGAGCGATGCCCAACCAGGCTCAGATGCGCATCCTCAAAGAGACGGAGCTGAGGAAGGTGAAGGTGCTCGGGTCCGGAGCTTTCGGCACCGTCTACAAGGTCAGGGGTGGGGCCAAAGGTGGGGTGGGCGGTCCCAGAGGTGGATGAGGGGGGCTTCAGGCCAATCCCAATGCTTTTGGGGTGGTGGGATGGGAAGGGATGCGGCCCTGGGTTCTGAGCTGGGGGCGGTGATGTTTGGTAGGGCAGTTAGTAGAGCAGCGGTTCTCAACCTGTGGGTCGAGACCCCTTTGGGGGTTGAACGACCCTTTCACAGGGGTCACCTAAGACCATGGGAAAATGCAGATATTTACATCATGATGCATCACAGTAGCAACATTTCATGGTTGGGGGGCACCACCCCATGAGGAACTGTATGCAAGGGTCGCGGCCTTAGGAAGGTTGAGAACCACTGTAATAGAGGCTGGGACCAGGGGCACGGGATTGGGGGTGGGGCTAAATACGGAGGTGGTTGGTGAATTGGGCGGTTGGCCGGCCCAGGGGTGGGGAAACACCAGGAAGGACCTTCTTGGATCTGCGTTTCCTGCTCACACGCCCCCCTGTCTGAGCAGGGCATCTGGATCCCGGATGGGGAGAATGTGAAGATCCCGGTGGCCATCAAAGTTTTGAGGGAAAACACATCTCCCAAAGCCAACAAAGAAATCCTGGACGTAAGCCCCGCCCCCTTCCCCGCCGGAAGTACGGGAGGCCCCCTGGCTGCAGGTCCGAGGTCTGGGCTCCCTCTTCCCTGGGGTTTAAGGAGACACGTGTGTCATCCCCAAACCTGGACGCTTCCCCTGCCCCTTCTGTGGGCTGTGGCTCTGGTGGGTGTTAGGTGGGGTCGGGTCCCGTGGGGTCACACCTGGGCCCTCAGGAGGGGCGCGTGGTGGTGGTGGTGGTGGGGTTTCGGTCTCCCACACCCCCTCCGTGTGCCCTTTGCCCCCCAGGAAGCGTATGTGATGGCTGGTGTGGGCTCCCCGTATGTGTCGCGCCTCCTGGGCATCTGCTTGACCTCCACGGTGCAGCTGGTGACACAGCTCATGCCCTACGGCTGCCTCCTCGACCACGTCCGAGAACACCGCGGGCGCCTGGGCTCCCAGGACCTGCTCAACTGGTGTGTGCAGATCGCCAAGGTAGGCGCCGAGGAGGGGGTCTGGGGGTCCCCGCGCCCGGCTGGGAGGGGGAGGCTTCTGGGGAGAGCGAGCGGCGAGAGCCTCTTCACAAGGACGCCCCCTCCCCGGCCCCCCCAGGGAATGAGCTACCTGGAGGACGTGCGGCTGGTGCACCGGGACCTGGCCGCCCGGAATGTCCTGGTCAAGAGCCCCAACCACGTCAAGATCACGGACTTCGGGCTGGCCCGCCTGCTGGACATCGACGAGACGGAGTACCATGCCGACGGGGGCAAGGTGGAGCGAGCGGGGTCTGGGCCCAGGCAGCACTCTGAGGGTGCCCCTCCTCCGACCCCCCAACACACTTAATTCAAGGGCTTCTCTCCTCTCCCAGGTGCCCATCAAGTGGATGGCGCTGGAGTCCATTCTCCGCCGACGCTTCACCCACCAGAGTGACGTGTGGAGCTACGGTGCGTGGCGGGCAGTGCGGGGAGGGTGGACGAGGGGCAGTGGTCCCGTCCATTGGCAGGGGATGTTGGGGAAAGGGTGAGAATGAATGGAGACACCTCAGCCTAAGTGCCGGTTGGTCGGTCTGTCGGTCGGTCGGTCGGAAGGGAGGACCGTAGTGTTTCGACTTGCCAGGGTCCGCGCATGCCCAGGGGGGGTGGGGGAAGGACTAAAGGCGGCCCCTGCCCTCTGGCAACACATCCGTCCCCGCCTCCCCCCGTGGTGCCCGGCTCCTGGGCAGAGCCTCTTCGCCTCAGAGGATAACGCTCCTCCCGTTGCCCGCCTCCATGCTGCCTCTGCCCCAGGCGTGACGGTGTGGGAGCTGATGACGTTTGGAGCCAAACCTTACGACGGGATCCCCGCCCGGGAGATCCCCGACCTGCTGGAGAAGGGGGAACGCCTGCCGCAGCCGCCCATCTGCACCATCGACGTCTACATGATCATGGTCAAATGTGCGTGGGGGGCTGAGCTGGCTGCGGGCGGGGGGGGGGGGGTTCTGGGGAGAGGCTCTACGAGGAATGTGGGAGGGGGCCCGGAAAGCATGCATGGGACCCGGAGGCCCGCCTGGCTACCGGAACCCCCAAGGGGTGTCGCTTCCCTTTCACGGTACCAGACCCTCCAGGGAAGCAGCTAGAAAGAGACTTAGATGCAAAGGGCAAACCCGCAGAGATTCTCCAAGTTCCCGCTACCTCGTCTCTGCCACCTAAAGGGCTTTGGACTCGAATCACTGGCCAAGCCTGGAGCAGGAGGGGGCAGGGCTGCACACCGGCTGCCACCAGGGGTGTGGGGTGTGGGGGGGCTGAGACGCTGAGCTTCCTCCCGCCCCCCAGGTTGGATGATCGACTCGGAGTGCCGGCCTCGGTTCCGGGAGCTGGTGGCCGAATTCTCCCGCATGGCCCGGGACCCCCAGCGCTTTGTGGTGATCCAGGTATGGGGCCGTCCACCGCCTGCCTCCTGGGGCCCCAGGCCTCTCCCAGCCCGGCCCCTGAGCCTGCCTCTGGCACAGCACCCCCCTGAGCCTGCCTCCGGGGGGCCGAGCGCCGGGCGAGGGCAGAGGCTGCCACGCTGTCCCCTCCTCCCCAGAACGAGGACCTGGGCCCCGCCAGCCCCTTGGACAGCACCTTCTACCGCTCGCTGCTGGAGGACGACGACATGGGGGACCTGGTGGACGCGGAGGAGTACCTGGTGCCCCAGCAAGGCTTCTTCTGCCCGGACCCCGCCCCGGGCGCGGCCGCCGCTCACCGCCGGCACCGCAGCTCCTCCACCAGGGTCAGTGCCCTGGTCGCGCTCCGTCCGGTGTGGCTACCGCTCCTGACCCTAATGGACTAGGTCTCTTTCTTTGATGTCCCGCCCCCACCCCCCATCCCCAACCACCACCTCATGGAGACCCCATTTTCCTTCCACCCATGTCCCCACTCTTCCCATGGGGACTGTGCCGTACCCCCTAAGGGACCTCTCTTCCTTTCCTGTGACCCCGTCACCTCTCACAGAGTCTCCGTCTCAGGCCTGTGAATGTGACTCCACCGTCACGACCTCCTCTCTCGCCCCCAGAGTGGCGGTGGCGAACTGACGCTGGCGCTGGAGCCCTCGGAGGAGGAGCCGCCGAGATCCCCGCTGGCGCCCTCCGAGGGGGCGGGCTCCGATGTGTTCGAGAGCGGCGATCTGGGAGCCGGGGCGGCCAAGGGCCTGCAGGGCCTCTCCCCACACGACCCCAGCCCTCTGCAGCGGTACAGCGAGGACCCCACGCTGCCCCTGCCCCCCGAGACCGATGGCTACGTTGCCCCGGTGACCTGTGTTCCCCAGCCAGGTACTGGGGAATCCAGAGCTGGGCGGGGAGACTGGGAGGTGGGGGGGGCTGTGTTAGCAGTCTGGACACAGGGGTTTCTTTCCCAAAACAACCCCCCCCCCCTCTTGCCCTTTCAGAGTACGTGAACCAGCCGGAGGTTCGCCTGAAGTCCCCCTCGCCCCTCGAGGGCCCTCTGCCGCCCCCTCGGTCTGCCAGCGCCACCCTGGAAAGGCCCAAGACTCTCTCGCCCAAGACGCTGTCCCCCGGGAAGAACGGGGTGGTCAAAGACGTTTTTGCCTTTGGGGCTGCGGTGGAGAACCCCGAGTACTTGGCGCCCCGAGGCAGGGCGGCCCCCCAGCCCCACCCGCCTCCCGCCTTCAGCCCCGCCTTTGACAACCTCTATTACTGGGACCAGGACCCGTCGGAGCGCGGCCCTCTGCCCGGCGGCGGCACCTTCGAAGGGACCCCTACGGCCGAGAACCCCGAGTACCTGGGCCTGGATGCGCCCGTGTGAGCCAAAGGCCCGGTGTGCTTCCGCCCGGCTGAACCCCCCGGGGAGTGGGGGAGGCCCGACTTCCCGCCTGTGTCCGGACAAAGTGGGGAAGGGGGGCCCGTGGACCATCTCGGCGGAGCCCGCCGTGCCAGGCACCTTCCAGCCTGTGCCAGTTCCCGGGAGGCTCGGAGGAGCCCGGCCTGGCTGGCGGAGGAGGCAGCGCCCGGAAGAGGGTCTCGGTTCCTCGGGGTCCTGTCCCAGCGGGCTCTAGGGTCCAGTGGAGGCCACAGCCACCAACCATCGCCTCACCCGAGAGCAGAGCCCAGCCTGGCTCTCTGGGGCCACCGCCCTGGCACTGAAGGACTCAGGGGAGCGGGGCCAGGAGGGGGAGAGGCCCAGAGAGGTGTCGAGGGCAAGGACAACCCATCAGAGACGGGCGCTGCCCAGGACGAAGGGGACGGCAGTAGTGCCCAGGTCCAGTCCGTGTACAGAGTGCTTCCTTTGTTTTGTTTTTACTTCTGTTTTTTTTTTTTGTGTGTGTGTGTTTTGTTTTTTTAAAAAAAAGATAAAATAAGAACTTGGGGGGGGCGGGTATTGTAGAAAGGGGGGAGGTGGTGGTCCCTGGGGATGTCCTTTCTCCACACCCACTTTCTCCATCTGCAAATATATTTTGGAAAACAGCTGGGCA
>PVJN01066274.1:0-10043 GCA_004026805.1 Lasiurus borealis
GGTCTCTAAGATTAGAAACTACCCACAAGAAAAAGGGGGGAATGAAAGGGGAATTCTTTCCAGCTTCCTCCATCTTAGGTGACTACGTGAAAGGGCAATTCTTTCCAGCTTCCTCCATCTTAGGTGACTACGCCCCTAACAAGACAAAGAGACTTGCCAGTTACCCAACCCACCATTAGGTAATCCAGCAAGAATGTGCGGGGAGATAACCTAATAAGGCAAAACCACTCCTTCCTGCTATTAGACTGCTTCCTGACTCCACATCCCGTACCTGCGTAAGCAGACCCTGGCCCCTACCTGGCCTATCAGGATGGGCCAACTCAGTAATTCAAATAGCTCTCCACCCCCCCGACCCCCAGTATAAAACGGTCATGTAACAAAGGCTCGAGGCTCTCAGCCTCTGCTCTGCTTTCAGAGTATGTTGTGAGCCCCAGCATGCTGGTCTGAATAAACCCCTTTGTTTTTACATGAGATTGTCTCTTGGTGCTGTGTAAGTGCGGTTTGCGTTCCGGGCTTAACAAAAGTACAAAAATGTATTTTTGAGAAAATAAAATGTGTTTTTTTCTAATAATTAGGAATTTAAAATATGTTGTTTATTGGTCTAATTACAAAAGGAGGATTAATTCTGTGATTCTCAACTGAAAAAAAATTAATATAAAGACCAGTTTAAAATTTAATTGATATCTTAAGATAATTATAAAAAGTATTATGATTTTAAAACATCAGATATATATATATATATTTGTTGTTTTCCATGTTAAAATTTCAAGGCTTTAACAGAGATGATTCTTGGAAAGCTCCATGGACCCAGAGTAATACAAGAAATTTGTTCTCTCTTCTTAAAGGAAATCTTTTTAAATTTAACTGATCTAATATAATATACTTGAAATTGCAGGGAAAACTTTATCAAATAAAAACAAATGACTGTATTTTAAATGTTATGAAAGTTTGGGCCTCTAAAAAGGGCAAAATGATGTAACTAAATATGTCTCAAAATCCAACAACAGAATTTAAAATGAAAAAAGCCCATAGCCATCTGTATTCTTAATTAAGCTAGAGGCATAGCAACATTAGCGGCTTGTGAATCAAACATAAACATTTACTAAATTTGCTTTGCTTTTTAAATGAAGATACCTACTTTAATTATTTAAATTAAAATCAAGGTGTTTAGCTAAATGAAAAGCCAATGCCTTTGTAACCAATTTGATTAAGTATTCTGTTATGCCCAGAATTCGGGGTCCCCAATAATCCACCACTAAGGAGCCTTTTCCGATGCAAAAGCAAAGAGTCTTTATTCAAACCCAGGTTTGGCTCTCACCCTCTTTCTGGTGCAGCAGTGAGGCGAGAGAGCAAGCTGGGCGGGAACAATGAGTTTTATGGGGTAGGATAATTGGGGGGCTTAGGAAAGTGATGAGGGTTACAGAGAGTGGTCACTTGAATTAGGGTCTTTCTGTGGTTTAGCCTTATTAGGACCCTCGCTGTGTCCCTGAAGCTTCATTGGTCCTTTCAGGTGAAGGTCGGGGAAGTTAAGACATTGCTGGCACACCTGTGGCCACTCCCAGAAAAGGGAGGGGGTTTAGTCAGGGGTCACAGCCCTAGAGGACAAGATGGAGGGGAGTTCATTTCCTTTCATTCCTTCCTTGTCTTGGGACACACGTCTCAACCCTGAGACAGGATGCATTTCTGCCTCTTCTTCTGTTGCTAGAGGCCGGTACTGGGCTTGTAACCATTAATTGGACTACTCCTATGCGCTCCTTGACAAATTGGATCAGTTTGTTAATAATACAAGGACCAAAAGTTAACAGCATTAAGGGGATTATAAGGGGTCCAATGAGGGTGGAAATAAGAGTAGTTAACCTTGGCGACCAATTAAACAGTGATTCATACCAAGACTGAGAACGCTCCCTTCTAGCCTACGCTTCTGCTATCCCTCTCTTATGAGGGCCATGGATTCCTTGACAACTCTCAAGCAGTGAAGTCTGACTCTGGGTCAGGTTCCCTGTGGTGGGTGAACCCAGGTCAAGACGCAGTCTACTTTGAGGGCGGTGAAGGTTGTCAGCACTACGACATGGGATACCCTTTCAACCTGGCTCAAGGGTCTTCTGGCGATGTCTCTTGACATAGACCCAGTCCCCGGGCTTATGCTGATGAGGAGTAGTCCAATTGATGGTTACAAGCCCAGTACCAGCCTCTAGCAACAGAAGAAGAGGCAGAAATGCATCCCGTCTCAGGGTTGAGACGTGTGTCCCAAGACAAGGAGGGAATGAAAGGAAATGAACTCCCCTCCATCTTGTCCTCTAGGGCTGTGACCCCTGACTAAACCCCCTCCCTTTTCTGGGAGTGGCCACAGGTGTGCCAGCAATGTCTTAACTTCCCCGACCCCCACCCAAATGGACCAATGAAGCTTCAGGAACACAGCGAGGGTCCTAATAAGGCTAAACCACAGAAAGACCCTAATTCAAGTGACCACTCTCTGTAACCCTCATCACTTTCCTAAGCCCCCCAATTATCCTACCCCATAAAACTCATTGTTCCCACCCAGCTTGCTCTCTTGCCTCACTGCTGCGCCAGAAAGAGGTTGAGAGCCAAACCTGGGTTTGAATAAAGACTCTGCTTTTGCATCGGAAAAGGCTCCTTAGTGGTGGATTATTGGGGACCCCGAACTCTGGGCATAATACTGGTACCATGAATCTCTTTCTCTCCCAATGGTATTACCTGGGCCCTCCCTGGAGAAGAAACCTGGGATCCCCAAGATGTGTGATCAGTGCCGGGGCCCTGCCAGCAGTTGAGGAGATACCAAGGCAGGTGCTGGGTATGGAGGCCACAGGGGCATAGGCTACCAAGAAGACAGAACTGAACCTCACATCACCCTGCTTGGCCCCAGAGGATGACTGCTTAGCCAGATTCCTCAGGGAAGGAACAACCTAACACAGGCACAGCTGCAGAGGGGATATCAGGAGAGAACTTGGGGGTCAACAGAGGTGGGGCACAGACCCTCAACCCCCCAAAATTTCAGGGGCTTGAACCCTCACCACTTCTGAGGGAGGTCTCCTGCCCCCATGGCTGCTTCACTTCCCATGCGCAGCTCAGATCGGGACCCATGTAACAGACAGAGACTTGGCCTACAGCACCTCCCCTATATCTCAATCCAGCCTAGCACCAGGAATGCTCAGAGCCTACTCAAGAATGCAAATAATCCTTTCCACTAATAATTACAGGGTAAACTAAGATTGTTGTTAGAGTATTAAATTTGACAGTGAAATACTAGTCAAGTTTTCAAATTAATTTAAATGAGCTAATTGAAATAAGTGAATATTCAAAATTATACTGGACAAAATCTGTTCTTAAAGTATTAATTAAAATTTCTATTGGTAGTTCATCTCATGGTAAAATTGTTTAACATGCAATGAACCTAAAGCAATCATATTTTGTGCAAAAAATAAAATTTAAAGTTATCAAGACTGCATTATAAAATTTCCAAAAGCCTCCATTAATAAATAAAAGGGGGATAGTAGGGTAATATCATGTAAGGAACAATATTCTGTAAGTAAATTACATCTAGAAAAAATTTTACTTTGAATATTAATTTTCAATTGTAATGCTAACAGCAAGACACTCATGAAAAACACACATGTTGTCAAAATAAAGCAAAGGAAAAAATAAAAAAGATCCCAAGTCAAATTTATAGAAAAGATTCCTTTATTAACTTTTGGTCAAGAATATGTTTGTATATTTTCAGAAAACAATTCCAAGGCCATGTGGACTCCTGCAATAGAGAGGAATTGACAGCAATGCTCCAACCATGAAGACAAGAGGAGAAACAGTCCAGAGATGGAAGACGCTGATGATGCCTTGCCATACTAGCAGTCAACAGCTGTACATCACTGCAGGTTGCCCAGGACCAAACCAGAGAGGGTCGGACCTGAATTGCCACCATTTGTCCACAATCCAGATATCATTGCTGACATGTACACATAAGGAGCTGTTTGACATTGATACTGAGACTTAAAAAATTGTTGGACATTGAAATTGGGACTCACAGGACTCTTGACCCAGAAGGAAACTTGCTGCAGACTGGTTCATTTGCTTCTCAACATAACCATTATTGTTTGTCTCATTTTTTGTTCTTATATATTTGCTTCTGGTCTGCAGATGCAAGATTTAAAAAAAAAAGAAATGGGAGAGATGCCAGAATCTGAACATTGTCTCACTAATAGAAAGATATGGACAGGAAACCCAGAAGGCTGGTCAAAAATCTTAATTGCCCTAACCATTCACTGTTTAGTTGAAACATTTAGCTGAAGTAGCCTCCACCTGTTTGTCTTATGTAAATTTCTGTTACTGGAATGTTCTGACTGAAGGTATCCCATCTTATCTAATAAAAGAGAAACATGCAAATTGACCATACTTCTGCTGTGTCCACAAACCATGCCCACCAGCCAATCAGGAGTGAGTATGTAAATTAACCCAACCAAGATGGCAGTGGCCACAGAGCTGGAGCGAACAGAAGGCCTGGGTTGTTCCCAGCATTGGAGGAAACCAAGCTTAGCCCTGGCCTCTGCTAAAGGCTACAAAGTGTCAATTATGGAAGATAAATAAATCCCAGATATCTGTTTCCAGCCATCCCTGACTTCCACTCAAGGAGAAGCTGAAAAAAAAAAAAAAGGAAAAAAAAAGAGGGGCTGGGAGCTTGCATCACTGGGGTCCATGGCCAGTTTGCAAATAGCCATCAGCCCCTCACCCAAGTTGGCCAGGCACCCCAGTGAGGATCCCACCCTGATCCAGGACATCTTCAAAGCAAACCAGTTGGCCCTCAACTGTGCACCAGGCCTCTATACAAATAAAAGGGTAATATGCTAATTAGACTGGGAGACCTTCTGGACAGTCTTCTGGACAAAGCCATGGTGGTGGGGCCAAGGTAGAAACACTTAGAGGACAAGAGGGGAGGCAGGTGTGAGTGATTAGGCTGGTGGCAAGTGTGTGGGGGGGGAGACTGTTGGGGATAAGCAGGCCAGTTAGGGGCGAGCAAGCCATCAGTGGTAGTAGGTTGGAGGTGATCAGAACAGCGAGGAGGGAAGTTTGCAGTGAGCAGGCCAACCAGGGGACAGTTGGGGAAGAGCAGACCAGTGAGGAAGGAAAGTGGGGGCGAGAAGGCCAGTGGGGGAGGGGGTTGTTGGGGGTGAGCAAGCCAGCAGGGGAGACATTTGTGGGTAAGCCTACTGGCACGAGAGGGCAGATGGGAGTGATCAGGCTGGCATAGGGGGCAGTTGGGGGGAAGCAGACAGGCAGGCAGAGTGATTTGGGGCAATCAGGCAGGCAGGCAGGCAGGTTAGCAGTTAGGAGCCAGCAGTCCCAGATTGCAAGAGGGATGTCCAACTGCCGGTTTAGGCCCAATCACTGTAAGCCAGCAGTAGGACATCTTTTAAGGGGTCCCAGATTGGACAGGGTGCAGGCAGAGCTGAGGGACACCCCTCCTCCCATGCATGAATTTTTTGCACTGGGCTACCAGTAGTCTTTTTTTTTTTTTTAATATATTTTATTGATTTTTTACAGAGAGGAGAGGGACAGAGAGTTAGAAACATTGCTGAGAGAGAGACATTGATCAGCTGCCTCTTGCACACCCACTACTGGGGATGTGCCTGCAACTAAGGTACATGCCCTTGACTGGAATTGAACCTGGGACCTTTCAGTCCACAGACCGATGCTCTATCCACTGAGCCAAACTGGTTTCGGCATACCAGTAGTCTTAATAAAAGGGATAGCAAGGCCAGAGCAGGGTATAGTTCTCTCTTGAGCTCCTTCCTGGCCCCCAATATTCTCAAATTAATACTTTTCTAAGTCTCTTTCATTTGTATGCAGCCTTCTCCAGAATCTGAATCCTGAATGTGAACCCTGAACCACACGGGATGTGAAAGGGGTTCCCACACCTTAGTTGAGGATTAAAAACAACAACAAATTGTATGCTATTTGTGTTATATAATATTTCATGCCAATAATCATCACTGGGAGGAAGTGAATATAAAGCTTGATGTTCAAGCTAGAGACATATTTAATGTCAAGATCATTTTGACTTTTAAAAATAATGAATGCGCCGAAACTGGTTTGGCTCAGTGTATAAAGCTTTGTCCTGCGTACTGAAAGGTCCCAGGGTTGCTTCCAGTCAGGGCACATACCTTGGTTTCATGTACATCCCCAGTAGGGGGTGTGCAGGCGACAATTGATCAATGTTTCTCATCAATGTTTCTAATTATCTCTCTCCCTTCATCTCTGTAAAAAAATCAATAAAACATATTTTTAAAAAAATGATGAATGCTATAGAAATTAGGTAAATAGTAAAGGGTAGTAAATGACATAAACATGTTTGTGTTGCTGAAAGCTTTTCCATGATATGGAAAAATAGACTAGGCTTGGTCTATGTAACTTGATGAGGACATTGCTACAGAACCAAAGTTAAATATTAGTCTGAGATAAGGGGAAAATGGATACATTCAAAAGAAAGAAGTAGCAATGAGCCTGGATGAAAAACTGAATAGTGAAGAATGGAGCACAGCATCTACCAAAAATTTCATGTTTTTAGGAATCTAAGTGGGTGATAGTAGTAGTAGGTACTGAGTATAAAGCTAACTGCATGATCCCTAAGTGAAAAAGATTTATAGGAAATTAGGTATATGAATGAATTTGGAGCTTGTCACATTATTGGGGGTAAGAGATAAGTGTATTATAAATTTACTAGAGGCCCATTGCATGAAATTTGTGCATGGGGGGGTGATGTCTTTCAGCCCAGTCTTCATTCTCTCACAATGTGGAACTGCTAGCTCTTAACCACTCACCTGTCTGCCTACTTGATTGCCCCTAACCACTGTCTGCCAGCCTGATTACCCCCTAACAGCTCCCCTGCCGGCATGATCGTCCCCAACTGCCCTCCCCTGCCACCCCTATCACTTCCATTTGCCCTACCCCATTATCCCCAACTGCTTTCCCCTGCAGGGATTGGGGACTGAGGGACTCCAGCTGGATGTGGTTGAGTGGACTGAGGGACTGAGGCTGGATGAGGCTGGAGGCTGTGGGGACTAAGTGAGGCAGGGTTGAGGGGACTGAAGAACTCTGGCTGGATGAGGCAGGCCTGAGGGGACTGGGTGTCACCATCTTGTGAGGGTGTGGCAGTCAATTAGCATATTCCCTCTTTATTATGTAGGATATGTAGGAGTTATGTTTCTCTATAGAGAACAGAAAAAAAAAAAAGAATGAGATGAATATTTGGCTAAAGAAAGAGCCTTAGGCTACAGAAGATTGAAAAGAAATGGCTAGAGAAAAGAGTGATGGCTGCAAACTAACAGCCTTGAGTTCTACAAAGATTTTGCATCATATATCAAGAAGGATCTTGTGACTATGGGAACATGTCAAGTAATCACTTCCAAAGTAGTTTGCTTTGAAGTAATTTTTGAGAAATGGAGAGGTCTTGATTACTTATCTAGCATCTATATAACAAGATACATCTGAGGTGTAGAAACCTTACAAGGACCCCGAAAAATAATTTTGAACTACTTGGTTGAGATCTCTGCTTCAAATTATTTCTCACATAAATAAGTCCTCCCTTTGTTTTAAAATTAACATTTATATTTACTTAAACAAGTAGTATAAATACACTTTGTAGAGGAAAAGAAACCATAAAAATATTGCAATTGTAACAAAATATTTCTTGACACAATCTAATTCACCTCCCTGGGATAAATACTATTAGAACAATGTTATGTACTTTGTATATTTTTAAGCATATATATATATATATATATATATATATATATATATATATATATATTAATATGTTACTTTTTTTCTTTATAAGTAACATGATAAATTACATGTTATTCTACAAATAGCTTTTTTTAAAATTGAAGTGTATGCATCCATACCCATATATATTTAGTGTCTCTATTACATTAGTGCTACATAGAACCCATAGCTAACATTTTTCAATGTTGTGATTGACTTAAATATCGTATACATCCTCTCTTATTTTATACTATTTGTTTCATTTGCTTTTACAAATAAGATATCTACAACAAGACTACCAATATATCTCTCCTTAAGCCCATTTTCCTCCACAGATGATCATTCTGAAAATTTGTAACTTAAATGTCAATGCATGCTTTGTTCTACTATATCTGAATATTTAAATATATATCTATATGCAATACATATAAATCTCTGTATACATATAATTATTCTTCCTATTTTCATACATTTCAATGTATAGATATGGCATCAGTTATTTTTCTATTGCTATATACTTAGATTTATTTCAATGTCTCATCATATCAAAAGTGCTATTATGAATCATCTTGCAACATTTTCCTTAAGATGTCTGTGATTTTTAAGTAATATAGAAGTGAACTTGTTCAATCAAAGGATGAATTGTTTGGGATTTATTATGTAACAAACCACAATAATTGGGTTGTTATCTTATTGTTGAACTTAGAGAGTTCATTTATATTTTGGATATAAGTACTGTATCAGATATATGTCTTGTAAACATTTTCTCCAAGTCTATGTTTGACTTTTCATTATCTTACTAGTGTCTTTTGCAGAGCAAAAGTTTTTTAATTTTAACAAAGTTTCACTTATTTTTTTTCTTTCATGGATTGGGTTTTTGATTTTATATCCTAAAAGTCATTATCAAATCCAATGTTGCCAAGATTTTCTTATAAGTTGTCTTTTAGAAGTTTGATAGTTTTGAAATTTTACATTTAGGTCTTGAGTTGGTTTTTTGAAAGACATAGGTTCTGTGTCTAAGTTCACTTATACACGTGAAGGTCAAAAATTTTTAGCACCATTCCTTAAAGACTATCCTTTTCCCTATCAAACTGGCTTTATTTTTTGTAAAAAAAAAAAATCAGGTGATTATATTTGTGTTGGTCTATTTTTATTCTGTTCCATTGATTTGTCTACTCCTTTTAATTTTTAAAAATGTTTTCTTTTTTCTATCTTTATTGTTGAGAGAATTATAAATATTCCTCTTTTACCCCCTTTTTCCTCTGCACCTGGTTCCCACCCCACCCCAATTCTTCACCACTCTACTCTCTGTGTCCATGGGTTATGCATATAAGTTCTTTGATCTCTTCCCTCCCCCTTCCTTCTGAAATTCTACTCTGTTAATACCACACTCTCTAATTTACACTATATATTAAAGTCAGGGTCTATCTGTTTTCTAACTCCTTTTATTTATTTTAATGTTATGTTAGCTATTGTGGCTATTTTGCTTTTCTGTGTAAAGTTTAGATTAACTTTTTAATATTCACAATTATTTTGATTCAGAGTGCATAGAATCTATAGATCAGGTTGGGAAGAATAAGCATCTTACTATTCATGAGCATGAAATATTTCCCCAATATTTTTAAATCATCTTTGTTTCATTTTCCTCACAGTTTTGTAGTATTCTTCATATCAATCTTGAGCATATTTTATTAGGTTTTCACTGAAGTACTTCTTTTTTTTTAGAGTGTTAATATAAATGATGTGTGTTTTTAATTGTTCATTGCTGGTATACATGAAAACAACTGACCTTTTGATTCTTAACTTCTATCCTGAAACCTTACTATAATCACTTATTCGTACCAGAATTTTCTTTTTTTTTTTCTCTCTTTTTTTTATTTATTAATTTTTTATACATGTCTCCCCGTGCCCCCCTCCCTCCCAGGCATACCCCAACCCCCCCAGTGTCTGTGTTCATTGGTTATGCTTATATGCATGCATACAAGTCCCTTGATTGATCTCCCATCTACCCCACCTAACTTTAATCTTCCTGCTATAATTTCAGTCTGTTTGAGGCTTTACTGCCTCTGTCTCTATCCTTTTGTACATCAGTTTATAGTGTTCTTTATTGTCCACCAATGAGTGAGATCATGTGATGTTTCTCCCTCATTGACTGGCTTATTTCACTAAGCATAAGGCTCTCCAGTTCCATCCAGGTTGCTGCAAATGGTGAGAATTCCTTCTTTTTAATGGCAGCATAGAATTCCATTGTGTAGATGTACCACAGTTTT
>PVJN01066275.1:0-10040 GCA_004026805.1 Lasiurus borealis
CCTGCTGTTCAGTTGTTTGGTCATTTCTCACTAATCCCCCTGCTGGCCTGGTCACCTACTTGTTCAGTTGTTTGGTCATCCCTCACTTGCCCCCCTGCCAGCTGGTCACCCCACACAGCCTGCTTATTCAGTCGTTTGGTTGTCCCTCAGGCCAGCCCTGGGTGGCTAGAGGGCTGAAGGGTCTGGGGGACTCCAGAGGCAGGCATGTGGAGCAGCCAGACCTGCCTGCCACCCCTTCAGGGCTGAAGGGGACTGGGCATCTTGAGGCTGTGGACACTGCCATCTTTGTGAGGGCGTGATGATCAGTTTGCATATTCCCTCTTTATTAGCATATTCCTCTTGACAGGGGATTGGATAGAGTGGTTTCTATAAAGTCATGTAAATTATGAAGCTGAGTAAGTGCCCAGTGTAGCTTATTTATATATCACCAAGAAATAGTTATTTCTCAACAAGATATGGTGAAGCTAGTCTCCAAATATTTTTGATTAAGTACCCCACAAGCAAAAATATGTTGATCATGCACCTGCAATATACAGTGGTACCTCGAGATATGAGTGCCCTAACATCCGAGATTTTTAAGATACGAGCCATTGAGCGAGCGATTTTTGCTTTGAAATATGAGCAACATTTGAGATAGGAGTAATCACTTTGATTGGCCGGCTGCACACGACCCACCAGTTTACCACAACTCAAGCATCTCATAGTTTCCCACGCCTCAAGGTTACGGAATGAATTAAACTCGTATCTCGAGGTACCACTGTATGTATATTTCTTTTTTATAGTTGCCAACACGAACTTCTGTACTAAAATACAACATGAAACTAATATACCAGGAAAGCTAGCAGAGCAATGCTGACCTCCGGAAGTGGCATGGCACTCAGCCAAGTGTGCTGTTCCGTTGGACACAGTCTCACAGAACCCCAACCTCAGTCAAGGTTACTCTGCGAGCAGGACAGAGTGAGACCAAGCAAGCCCCTTTCCTTACGATATCTAAGCACAAAAAAAAAAGTGGATCACCATGCCTCCCACAGAATACCTAACAGCCCCCTCTGAGTCAAAATGAGTGGTTGATAGTTTACCAATTACAGCATTGTCTAGTTGGCCTTTCCCATAGATAAGATCTATGGAGGTGCCCAACGATAGACTTGCCCCTTTCTTGACAGCATCCAATCTACAGTGAACATCTCCTTTAGATTCTCCTCCAAATCATCAAGTCAAAGCCCAAATCCTATAACAGGTCCTTTCTAACACAGCCCTCTAATTTTCCCATTTTATGTGGTTTCCCTCATCACAATGGGTAATAAACAAAACTTGTCCAATGACAAATTTATTTCTGGTGGCTTTTGGCTGGAGGGCATTGACAACACACAGCCTATATAATAAAGAGGGAATATGCAAATGGACCATCACTTTGCTACAAAGATGGGCTGTGCCCATAGCCGAGGGAGGGTGTTTCCATAACACAAGATGGCTGCACCCACAGCAGAGGCTGTTCCCATAACGAGCCTTCACAAGCAGTCAGCAGGGACCTGAGGCTGTGACTCCCCCACCCCCCCAGCAGGGCTTGACAGGGGAGCTCAGGCCTTTCCCCCCACCCTGACACCAAGCCAGGGGACCTCAGGTCAAGCCCCCGACCTGGCAAGGCTTGATGGGGAACCTCAGGCCATGCCCCCAACTTGGGTGCCAGGCCAGGGGACCTCAGGACGTGCTCCCCACCCTGGCACCCAGCCAGGTGACCTCAGGCCAAGCCTCCTGCCGGTGGGGATTGACGGGGGATCTCAGGATGTGTCACCCGTCCCAGAGCTGGGCTGGGGGACCTCAAGCTGTTCTCCCCACCCTGGCACCAGACCAGGGGACCTTAGGCCATGCCCTCCACCCAGTGGGGCTTGATGGGGCCTGAGGCTGCACCTCTCCTCCTGCTGGGGCTTGATGGGGGACCTGAGGCTGTGCCTCTCTCCTGCCACCAGTCCGGGGACCTGAGGCTGTGCCCTCTGCCTGGCGGGGCTTGACCGGGGACCTCAGGCCATGCTCCATACCTGGTGGGGCTTGACAGGGGATCTCAGGCTGTGTCCTCCATCAGGCGGGGCATGCCCCTCACCCTGGCCTGGGCTGAGGGACCTCAGGCTGCACCCTCCACCCCAGTGCCAGGCCAGGGGACCTGAGACTGCACCCCACCCCCATCTGGTGGGGCTTGATAGGGTGGGACTGGCCCAATGGATCTGAATCTAGCCCAATGGTGGGGGAGGGGGAGCAGCTGGGTCTGGGTCTCACACAATTTTGAGGTACATGTGGGTGGGCCAGGACTTGACTCTGGGTCCTGTGGCGTGCCCCAGACTCTGACAGGAGGAAGATTTTTATATACATTTTACTAATTTTCTTTCATCTCTGACACTTCTATTACAGAGAAAGGGCAAATAGCAATATTAAAGTATTTCTCTAATTAATCACCTTTTAGTGTGCATGAATTTTGTGCACCAGGCCACTAGTATGTGAAATATATGAAAATTAAAAAATAATAAAAAATATATGAAAATAGAAATTAAAAATGACCTATAGATGAAATACACAATAGTTTAAAATAACCTATTTCTTCTTATAACAGTACTAAACTTTTCTTTCTGCTGTCATTAAAATATATGAAGAAATTTTAATGATAGCAATATGATAAAGTAGACTTTATTAAAAAATTCTCATTAATCTATTGTGATATGGTTATCTGAAGGCTTGATTCTAAGCACAGCTTGTTTTAATATTGTCTTACCTGAGACTTTACAAATATATGTACATCCTAGTGGCTGTGCTTACTAAACCATGAAACTAATTTTTGTGACAGCGAAAATTTTTCTTTATTGAACTTTATCTATATAATCATTTCAGTACAGTTTTTTTAAAAAAATGAAAAATAAGTTATAGTAAAAAAATGAAATATTTATGATTTTTTACTAAAATTTTTCTAATATATTTCTAGGAAAAAGGAATAAAAGTTTATATGTACATACTAAGTGGTTTTTTTTCAAATATTAACATTAGAGTTTCTGTTCTTAAGTCTAACTTCTTCAGATTTGTCAATGACTTTTATAAATTTTGATCTTGGCATATTTATTTTCAATACATAATATAGCCAGTTTTTAAAATGTGTTTTCACTTGCAGTTGAAGAACTCCTTTTTTATCATTTAATTATAGGAAGAAGGAAAAGTTACGTTTAAGATGTTAATGGATAAGTTTGGCAAAGATTCATAAAAATCCCATTTTATGATAAATTCCAGAAATTGAGTTTATGTACTTGATAAAACTTAAACTCATCTTAAAGATTCCATCCTCCAGTTCTGCAATTTAAAATACATGGAATAAAAGTCCATTGAAAATATTCATTGTAACCTTTTAAACCGATTCGAACATTCTGTTTTAAGTGTGCAGACACGTCTGTGCTTGGACAAAACAAGGAAGGGGCTTGCTGGATCCCATTCTGTCATGCTCTCAGAATGACCTTGACTGAGCTTGGTGTTCTGCTTTAACAGATAACATCTTATCTGTCCTGTTTTGGGCACCAAGTCATGCAATAGTGAAAGCATTTCTGTATATCTGTATTCAGAAGCTCTCTGCCATAACATAACTCTCTTTTATACTCAGATTAAAATGTTGTTTTCCTTAGGGATGCTGAATGATGATTTTTAATTAGAGATGGAGTGTGTCTGTTTTTTTTTTAATATATATATTTGGATAACTGAATGCCCACTCATTGTCTTTAAAAAAGCGAAGTCAGTATGGAAAACTAATTGTTTTTGTGCGAGAAAAGTGTAGCTAAAATCTTTGTATTTGACACCTGTTATAAGTATCTTGCCTTCACTAAAGGATCTCTGTGAAGTAATAAAACTTATCTGTAGCCCCTTATTTCTTTACATATTCTGCTATTTAAAGGCATATAATCTGCACATCTCTCTAACCCAGCGTCTCTCAACCTGTGGGTCGCGACCCCTTTGGGGGTCGAATGACCCTTTCACAGGGGTCACCTAAGACCATCGGAAAATGCAGATATTTACATCACGATGCATAACATAGCAAAATTTCATGGTTGGGGGTCACCACCACATGAGGAACTGTATGCAAGGCTCGCGGCCTTAGGAAGGTTGAGAGCCACTGCTCTAACCGGACAGCTGTAACTGTAATGTACCACTGGTCCTGACATGGGGGTGCCACTCTGACCACCCTCCTGAGGCCACCGCCCCTCAGTCCAGGTGACCTTGTGATTGGTCATCACCCTGACCAATGGGTGCCCCAGAATTCAGCTGTATTTCAAGCATTGGCCTGGAACAAGCCTCTCACTCTCCCGCCTCAGTTCTGTGAAATAACCGTCCACACAGTCACAGTGCCTCATGGGAGGCTGAGTGGATGAAATGGAGCCGGCGAGGACGCAAAGCATCCCGAATGTTGGGCTTCTGTGACTGTTCAGAGACAAGAGACTCTGAGAAGTGTAGTAGCATAGATGGTACAGAGGATGGAGGAGCACAGAAGAGGCAGAGTCCATACTGGGCTGGGGGATGGTACTCTTTTGCTTCTTGGGGAATTGGCATTTGACTGGGTCCTCAGAGATGGGTTTGAATTAGTGGATGGAACTGTAGAAGAGGCAAAGTCTACAAAGGAGTCAAGGTAGAGAATTTGGCTGCCCTTGCCCTTGGGGGAGGTTGTCCAGATCGGGGGGTGACTATATGTTGGGGAGGGCCACGGTCTCTCAGCAGAGCCTGGGGTCACCGGGGAGTCATAGTCCCCATGAGACCCCCCAGTTTTTCCCCTTCTGCCACAGCATCCGTGCCCTTCATACATTCTAGCTGGTTGGGCTTCAGCGCCTTTCTTCTTTCTCTTTGATTGTGCCCTTGAACTTATCTGATTTGTCTAGGACCTAACAGAGTTGGTTACTTAGAAAGAGATGCTGAGCGATGATCTTTGCATTATTAATGATTTCAGCATTTTGTAATTAAAATCCTCATTTTCTGCCTGGGTTCTAAGCACACATATATCACAAATACAGACAGAATCTATTTAATCAATAACATGAAAACACTCAGATCTTAGTAATGAGGTTATTTCCATGTTTTGGCTGATAGTCCATATTGGATTGATTCATTTATTTATCCACTCACTCACTAGACATTTTTGCCCCCTGACGATGGGTAAAGTATTAATACAGCTTTGCAGATGTGGTTGCCATAACCTATGGTGAAACAAATTCTCTGTGCCTGATTAACTCAAAATCAATCATATGGACGATACCCTTTGACTGGGCATTTCCTGATAATTCCTAGATTCAAGTCCTGCAGGCTGCGAAACAGGGTTGGCCACTAGGGAAAATGCTCTGGCGTGGAAGGGGAGGTCTTCCAGGGCCTGGCCAGGAGAGGCAAAGGGAGCAGCGAATTATTTTGTATAATCAAGTCACCAGGACTTCAAGGTTTCCGTAATTAAAATCCGAATTTTCTGCCTGGATTCTAAGCACACATATATCTCCCTTGAATCCCTGGGGATGGAGGAGAGGATGTGAGACATGTGAGAAGGTCTTATGACAGATTGTATTGTCCCAAGATGGGTTTCCATATCTCTCTTCCCACAGGCTCTTCTACCAAGAGGTGGAGTCTATGTCTTCTCCTTTTTTTCCCTTCCTACCTCCCTTCTTTTCTCCCCTTTTTTCATATCTTCCCTCCCTCCCTCCCTTCTTCCTTCCCTCCTTTTCCTTTTGTATGTAAGAAAGGATTGTGCCGAAACCGGTGTGGCTCAGTGGATAGAGCATCGGTCTGTGGACTGAAAGGTCCCAGGTTCGATTCCAGTCAAGGGCATGTACCTTGGTTGCGGGCACATCCCCAGTAGGGGACGTGCAGGAGGCAGCTGATTGATGTCTCTCTCTCATTGATGTTTCTAACTTTCTATCCCTCTTCCTTCCTCTCTGTAAAAACAAAAACAAAAACAATAAAATATATAGAAAGGAAGAAAGAAAAAAGAAAGGATTGTGTGCATAGGATTAGGAAACCAAATAATCCCAAGGGCCTGTAAGGAAAGGAACAGTGTCTTGCTCTGCCCTACTCACCCGTCAGTTCTTCAAACAAAACTGCTCTGAAGCGGTTCTGTGTTTCAGTCTTCTGCTGGTCACTTCCGGGTCTCTAAACAAGGCACTCACCGGGCGCCCTCTTGCTTTATCAACTCCAGATGCCATCTATGGGCTTCTTGCTGAAGGAGATGAGGATTCAGCCCCACTCCCTCCCCCACCTCCCCTTCGCTACCTCACTTATTTAGTTCCACTTTCATTTAACTGTGGAACTCTAAACCATACATTTAAGCGTTCAAGTCTTGTTACATCAGCTGGAGAAACCCACACACCTCTCTCCCTTCCCTCTTCTCTCTCACCCCAGATGTTTCAAAAGGAAGATGGAAACAGTTTAGGTACCAACTCCCTGTGAGGGTTGTGCTGAGTGTCACTCCTTCAGCAAAGGGTTATGATGGATGCCAGGCAGATGCCAGGACGTCTCTGTTTTCCTGGGTTTTCCTCCTGGCGTGGTATTGGGGGGAGAGGGGACTGCTGGGCCTTCCCCAGCTTTGGGTGTGTTCTATGCAAATGGGATGGCACCCTGCTTGGGAAGATCTCTTCTGGAGAGCTATTTCAGGTTCAAAATCACTATCTTTATTAAGAAAATCTGCACCCTGGTATCAAACACTACCCATTAATAAGGCAGTAACGTATAGAGTCAAAGTCAAGGAAAATGATCATCTGCTTCTCAAAAAACGGTGATGACCACGTACAACTCTTTGTGTTAAGTTTATAGATTCATCCTGATCCAAACACAAAACACCCTCGTGCTTTAGTTTCCCCTGAGCCTAGTTCACCTAAGCAAGAGTTAACCTGCAATGAAGAGTGCCTCCTTCCTTCTGCCACTTACTGCCTCTCAATGGCTTCTTAAACGAAGACCGTTGCCCACGCTACACTCACCACAGAGGAGATGATTCCTGTGGTTAGATGTAATATCTATTCATTGGTTTATAGATCCAGGGCACCGCTGAGAGTTCCATGAAATCACGTGGTACGGGAGCCCTGGAGTTCGCTCAATAAATCAGAACTACCTGGAAAAGGTTTCGAAGTACCCCCTGAACTGCACAATAGATATCTTGGGTGATTCCTTTCGTTTTTAGCGGAGGCACAGATAAAAAGGCTGAGTGTTCAGCAGCTTGGACCCTCACTTCTACACAGTGAAATTCACTCCCATGATGGGACCTGGGCAGGCTTTGATCTTTGCAACTTCTGGGTGCAAGTTGCATTGGGGGGCAATAGGGAAAACCAATGGAAAGTTAATCAATATCAAAACTACCAACTATCCCAAACCAACGAGCAGGAATTGTCAGCTACTGGTCGATGGAATGGCGGTCATAGGATGGAGGGAGTGAATAAGTAAGCTACAAAGACTTGGAGAGAAGGCTACATAGCTTGAAATAAAATGAAAAACTTAGAAGTAAGAGGGAAGTCCTTATACTCATTTCCTAATAGTCCAGCACTGGGAAGAGTGGCTGGAACATAGTGAGGGCTCAGGAAATGTTTGCTGAATGAATACACGAATGAACCCCAGTGTTCCTCTCCACCCTTTGTCCCTACCCTGGACAAACAGCCCCAAAACAGAGAATAAAAATCTAACTACAGTCAAACCCAAGAACAAAAGAGAGAGTTAGAAATGTGGACCACTTTAAAAGTTGGAGAAAAAGACAGTTGTCTAAAACAAAAGTAATTTAAAAACTACCCGGTGATGTAGTGGAAGGATCATCAGGCTGGAAACCTGAGTTCTCCACCGCATATTTTTCACCAGGATCTATGCCTGCAGGATGCACTTTAAATCGGCAGAGACGGCAGAGAATGTACGATGGATGGTGGGGGAACAATCCGTAAGGTAATAGGAAAAAATACCGTTGTGGGATATCAAGTCATACCGTGCGACTAAATCAATTCCAGTTGTATTAAAAAGTTAAATAAAAAAGTGATAAACGGGCTAAGCTGTAGGAAAATAGAATTGTGTACTTACTGTGTTTCTGGCGAGAGAACATTTTTATTCCAAGTTTTTTTTTTTTTGGATTAGTGGGGTAGTTGTATTTATAAGATTAATTGAAAAATACATAGGCAACACGCAGACTAGGCCCCTCCTCTGCCCCTCGGGGAGCCACTGGTAGATCCTCGGCTAGATTCTTTTGATATAAAAGGTATCACACCTTATGAATTTCTCCTAGACTTGTAGTTTTCATTCAGCTTTGTTCCGTGCAGAGCCATCCATTTTAGTGAGTATTGATCCTTTACTTTTTTAATTGCTCAATGCAGGTTATGAAGACATATGGGATACTAGACCTTGAAAATCCAGGGGGAAAGTGATTTCATAGGAGAATTACACTAGAATTCTATGCTGAAAATACCCGTCGAGGTTGAGGGACACTTAGAGACATTTTCAGACAGGCCAGCACGTAATTTACTTTCCTGTGTTAGGGAGTTACTGAAGGGTGTGCTCCAAGACTAAGGAGCAAGCAGGCAACAAAGTGGATGCAAAATGTAGATGACACTGGAGCAGCCAGAGGCTTAACCTTCTTCAGTTATGTTAATATTCCACCCCCCCTTCACCCCCCATTCTCTTATTTCCTGCTTTCTTTCTTCTTTAGAACCCTAACCCCTCCTTTCAGGGTCTCTACAAAGCTCCTTCCCTTTATTATCCAAAGCAAATCACTTCTCTCTTTGTCTTCCTGGCCCATACTAGTTCTTCCTTGGGAAATTCTCTTTTCCTTTGACAAACAGTCAAATCCTTCTATTTGAAATTTTCTCCCCGCTTCCTACTCTTCACGGGCATTTAACATTTATGCAGTTAACTCCAGTCACTACCGTCAAAAGTTACTCAGCAAAAGAAACCCTTCTCTGAGCCAAACCAGCTTTCAGCTTTATTTTTCAATGTGTTTTTTTTTCCTTCTGCCTGTGAACTTATTAAATTCTGCTTTTTCTAATAATTCCTCATGTATCTTTCCTTGCGTTTACTTTGTGCTCGCCCAGTTTTATGAGTTGGAAGCTTAATTCATTTATTTCCATTTATTCTTGGTGTTTCTTCTCTTTTTAATCAATAGCACGGGAGTGTTTTCTGCTGAGCTTTGCTGAGCTTTTTCCTATGGGTTCTCGCTGTGACCATTTCATTACTGTTTTTTTAGACATTTTTGTATTTCTGTTTGTTTATTCTCTCTCACTCAAGGATAATTTAAGGGCATTTCCCTCCCCTCCCAGGCCTTTTTGTGTTTTGATTTCAGTTTCAGTTTCTAGTTTTATTGCAGTGTGATCATGGAAACTTTTCTGCCCTGTTTTACTTTCTGGAGATTTTCCTTGTGGCCTCCCCGTGTTCAATTTTTACGACACTTTCACAAGCACTTGAACTGAAGATATTTTCTTTCATGATGTGTGTGTGTGTGAATGTTGGCATATGTGGGTTCGTGTTTATATAAACCAGACCTACTTTATTAATTATGCTATTTAGGTCTTCTGTAATTTATTTTTGGTCCACTTTATGTATCAAGGGCAGAGGGGGGTGGATAGAAATTCAGAACTGTTGTACCTCTTTTGTGGAATTATACCATTTAGCCTAATGTAAGTGCCCATTTTTGTCTTTTTAAAAATTGCTTTGTGGTCTGTAGTCTGTCTTGTGTGGTTTTAAGGTCACAACCCCTGCCCGTTTTTTTTTGTGTGTGTTTTTTTTTTTTTTTTTGGTACTTCAGTTTTGAAAGCCTTTTATTCATAAAGACTGAAAAGCCTTTCTGAAATATTTTGTTTTTGGAATGGCTCGTGTGCGCAGCTTATGAAAGGGGGTAACAGTGGTGTGAGCAGCATGGGACATGGAGTGTGATGCTGGAGTGTGGGCAGGGGCAGAGGGGGATCTGAAGGTGTCACTGAAACAGGAATTTTTAGGGTGAAAAAGACAGGTTTAGGAAAATTTAGAAATTAGGGGACCTTGGAGGAAGCACAGGGCTGCAGACCAGCAGAAGGCTTATTTCC
>PVJN01066276.1:0-10040 GCA_004026805.1 Lasiurus borealis
ATGCTGGCCCAGCAGTACTCGCAGTAATACTGCAGGCAGGTGACGTTGGCACAGAAGAACGGGGCGAACTTGCCCCCACAGCGTGTGCCCTGGCACTCATCACACATCTGATCATCCAGCACATATGGCTTCACTTCCACCTGCACCCAAAGAGGAGAGACAGGAAAAAGGTTTAGCGAGGCTTCCTCCGTCCCTCCCTCCCAGACTCTACGGCGGAGCTACCGAGGCGTCTGCGTCAGGTGCCGCTGGGAACTCAGCTGGCGTCGGGCTGTAGCTGAGAGCGGGGGCTGTGGACTCTGCTCCTCTGTTCACTGGCTGTGTGGCTGTAGGCAAATTCTCGCCCCTCTGTGTGCTCTTCCTGAACCCTCTAAAGTGGGTATAACATTCACACACACACACACACACACACACACACACACACACACTTCGTTGTCTCTCTGTAAGAGGGGGGTAACAGTGTCTGCCTCAAAGGGTCCTGGTGAGGACTCTAAGGCGGCACCTATACAAGCACCTGAGCTGAACCCCGAGCAGCACCAGGCAGTGCGGGACAAGGAAGAGCATTTCGGGGAGAGGAACCAGCCAGGACAGGGCCCAGAGCAGGCCAATGCACGGCATGTCCTTGGGGAATGGTCCGGCAGGAGCCAGGCCAGGGGGTGGGGGTGAGGGGTGTTATGCCCGGAGGCCCTGGGCTCCGTGCTTTAATGACGTGGCTAACATCCCACCCGACAATTGCCCGTCTTTTAGTTTTTCTTTCTTAAGATGAAATGAACCATTTTACAGTGAACAATCCAGTGGCATTGAATGTTGCACAACCACTGCCTCTGTCTCGTCCCAAAACGCTCTCATCCCCCAAAGGAAACCCTATACCCATTCAGCCCCCACTCATCCCACCTCTCCCTGGCTACAGCCACTCTGCTTTCTGCCTAAGGGTTTGCCTATTCTGGATATTTCCTATAAATGGAATCACACAATATGTGACCTTTGGTATCCGGCTCCTTCCACATACAATGTTTTGAGGTACATCCCTGCAGCAGAATTCCACTCCTTTTTATGACTGACTGATATTCCGTTACATGTATCTACCACATTCGGTTTTATTTTCCCCCCATTTTTTAAATTAACGTATTACATGGGTCATATTCGGTTTGCCCACTCACTCACTGATGGACATTTGGGTTGTTTCCACCATTTGCCCACTGTGAATAGTGCTGCTATGAGCGAATGGACATACGTTTGTTTGAATTCCTGTTTTCCATTTTTTTGAGTGTACACCTAGGAGCAGAATTGTTGGGACACACAGCAGTTCTGTGTCTAACTCTTTGAAGAACTGCCAAATTGTTTTCCACAGACGCTGCACCGCTTTATATTCCCACCAGCAGTGGACCCGGGTTCGGATTTCCCTATGCACTCACCAACACTTGCTGTTTTCCCTGTGATCACTGCTGTCCTAGTAGGTGTGGTTTTCCTTTCCATGTTCCAACTGGCTAATGACTGTGAGCAGCTTTTACTGGTCAGTTGTCTATCTTCTTTCCTTTTCTTTTTTCTGCCCCCATTTACCCCCTCTATGTGTACCTTTTTTGGAGAAAGACCTATGGATTTCAAGTCTTTTGCCTATTTTTTAATCGGATTGTCTTTTTGTTGTTGAGCTGTAAGCATTCTTTATATACTAGTATGCTAGACACTAGACTTTTATCAACACAAAATTTGCAGATATTTTCTCCGACTTTGTCAGTTATATTTTATTTTCTTGATAATGCCTTTTGATGCACAAAAATTTTTAATACTGATGAAATCCAATTTATTTTTTTCTTTTGTCACTGCCAAATCCTTCTGATGTCACTGCCAAATCCAAGGTCATGGTTTTCTGAGAATTTCATGGTTTTAGCTCCTATATTTAGATTGAGTGTTTCTGAGTTCATTTAGTGATTTTGAGTTCATTTTGTATATAGTGTGAGGAAAGGGTCTACTTTATCCTTGGGCACGTGGCTATCCAGCTACCCCAGTACCATTCCTTAAAGAGACTACTCTTTACCCATTGAATGGTCTTGGCAATCTTGTCAAAAATCAATTAGAGGCTCAGCTTTAACTATTCCTTCCTCCCTTGGACTTAATACTGCACACTGCTCATCGGGCATTTCCTGCCTATAGTCCTGCCATGGCCAGCATCTCTCTCTAGGTGCAAGCACAGTCCTGGAGCGAGACAGGGCAGTGGCAGACCCGGGAAGACCTCGGTCTGTGGAGACCATGGACTCCTGGGGACGGGAGCCAGCTTATCAGTGCATCTCACCTGGCCTCAGCTCCTGCATGGAAGGCCAGGAAGGAGCCAGAACCTGGGCCTGACCCCTCTGTGCCTGAGGTTGGACCACAGTGGAGGCAGGCAGACGGGAACTGGGGGGAGCCAGCTTTCCCTCCCATCCAAGCGTAGGGGGTGGGGGGGAGGGAGGGCTGGGGGAGAGGGATTGCTTGCTTCTACCACCAGCTAGATGCCAGTGCTCAGAGTGTTGCTGCATCCAGACCTGAGCCCCCAGCAAGCCTAGCAAAGGGGATCCAGCAGTCAAAGAGACTGGTCTGAAGAAGAGAATTCACACTCAGCAAAAGAGGAGTGCTGGGAGAAAGACAATAGCCACTTACAGCATATCCAGCCGTGGAGAGGGCACTTAAGGAGATTCAAGTCTAGCCCAAGGAGACTTTCTGGTAATATGTACTAAAAAAATGCCGGGACTTGACTTGGGATCTGAACATAATACAATATACAGCTGATGTATTATAGAATGGTACACCCAAAACCTATATAATTTTATTAACCAATATCACCACAATAAATTCAATTTTTAAAAAAGGTTACTTTTGTTTAAGTATAAAAACAGTGGGTTATGTGGGTTTTATTCCCTCGGGGATTTTTCTTTTTTAAAAGTGTAAATTAAATTTTTTATGTTAAAGTCATAAAAACTATTTTAAAGTGAACAATCCAGGAGTGTTTGACATATTCACAGTGTTGTGTAACCACCACCTCTATCTAGTTCCAGCACATTTTCATCACTGCAAAAGGAAACCTTGAACTCCCAGCTTTGCTTTTTAAAGAACTCTTTCTAAGCGGTAATATGAATTATTTAACAGGGTTATTTCAGGATGAAATGATATGATGTCTGGGTGAGGGTGGGAAGAGTGAGCAGAGGTGTAGGTGAACAAGGTTGGTCGCGAGTCGATAATTATTGAAACTGGATGACAGAAACATTGCCTATTGAGAACTTGCAAGTGGAAGATGGGATTCATTATACTCCCCTCTATACTTTTGAATGTATCCAAACATTTTTATTATTAGGAAGCTAACAAATATAAAGTGTGCCTTTTTCATTAATTAAGGTATCGATGAAATGAAGACAGGAGAGTCACTGTTGGGATCCAGTTTAGTGGCATAAAAGATCAAGTGAGGAAATATTTCAAAGGTCGGGGGAAGGGGGGAAATATAATTTAGAAATGTAAAAAATGAGAGAAAAGTTAAGAAATTTTAGAATAGATCCAGGAGAACCTTATCTATAAGTTCCAGAGGAGGAAAAAAAAGTGACAAAAGCTACAAGTCCTGAACTACACATAAAAATCACCAGCAGGTCCACTCTGGACTGGATGAAAAAGAAGCATATCACCAGCACATCCCGGGAGATCACTAGCTAAAATCCCTGAACTCTGAAGGGACAGAGAAAATGCTACATGCTTCCAAGTGAAAAGAGCTTAGTCTCCTGCAAAGCAAAGGAACAACCAGGCATCTGACTTTTCTCTGCACCTCGGGAAGGTGGAGCACCAAGAAATACTATCTATTAAGTTGAGAGAAAGGCTGGACTCAAAAATCCTGTATCTGGTCAAGATGTCATTTCCTTAAGAAGACTGGTGAGAAAACTAAGTAGCTTTATGATATCCTAGGAATGAAAATGAAGAAAATATTCTATTCACATTTGTAGCTCAGAATGAATTAGTCCATAAAGACAATGGACCTACTTGAAGAAATATTTAAATGTTAAAAAGCAAAAGAAAAGAATCTTAAAAAAACACACACACACACAAAAAAACAACCCAACTAGATCTATATGTACATATTAAGGGCAAAGTAGACCTTTTTAATAAGGACTAGAATCCTAGAAGCTCCAGAAAAAAAAAAATTAAACTGTGTAAAAATAAAATACATTTATAAAAGCAAAAGATACTTTTAGAAAAGTCAACAGGCAAATGATGGATTTGGAATAAAACTACAATTATTATTTATATTATACTAGAGGCCTGCTGCATGAATTCCTGCACAGGTGGGGCCTGGCCTGCCTGCCCCATAGAGGCTAACTGGGGTCAGGCTGGGTTGGGGGAGGGGTCGTGGATGGTTGGCCAGCTGGCCCTGCCCCCTGGTTGAACTCCTGATTGAGTGGACAATTTGCATATGAGCCTTTTATTATATAGGAGGATAAAGAACTCTTAAAAACTGGCAAGAAAAAGACATAAAACACAATGGAAAAATGGGTAGGGAATAATTCATGTAAGAATTCAAAGGCAATCCACATGAAAAGATTTTCATATTCGTGAGCAGGAAAAAGAAAGCTAATATCACTTTGTTCTCCTTAGACTGGCAAACGTTCAAAAGAGGTAATAACTACTATTGCCGATAGAAATGTAACTTGCTACAACATTTAAAAAAAGCAAACCAGCGCCTGGCCTGTGTGGCTCAGTTGGTTGGAGCATCGTCCCATACAGAGAAAGGTGGTGGTTCCATTCCAGTCGAGTCACATACCCAGGTTGCAGGTTCGATCCCCGGTTTGGGGGAGAGGGGCAGTGTGGAAGGCAGCTGATTGATGTTTCTCTTCCCCTCCCTCTAAAATTAATTAAAAAAACAACAAATTATTAAAATTAAAAATACATACACTCTTTGACCCTATAATCCCACTGTTGGTGGTTGTTAATGCTGTCAACATAACTACCACACGTAAAGTATATTTACTGCGGAATTGCTCATAGTGGCAAATAACTAAAAACAAAGGAACTGCCCACCTATAGGAAAATGGCTGAATAAAATGTGGCCCATCTACCCCATGGAATAGCATGAAAAAGACTGAATGTGTGTTCCCCCCGCCATTGATTTGAAAAGAGTGGACAAACTGGAGAAAGAACAAAGGAAGAGGTACAACTGATCAGGGACAGATGGAAAGGCTTGCTCAGACGTCAGGGAGGCCATTTCTTATCTAGAGCAGCGGTTCTCAACCTTCCTAGTGCCGCGGCCCTTTAATACAGCTCCTCATGTGGTGACCCCCAACCATAAAGTTATCTTCATTGCTACTTCATATCTGTGTTTATGTAAACGTAAATCTCTGTGTTTTCCGATGGTCTTAGGCTCTAGCAAAGTCGCCTAAAACCATAGGAAAACACAGATATTTACATTATGATTCATAACAATAGCAAAATTACCGTTATGAAGTAGCAACAAAAATAATTTTATGGTTGGGAGTCACCACAACATGAGGACTTGTATTAAAGGGTCGCGGCATTAGAAAGGTTGAGAACCACTGCTCTAGAGCAACACGCTTCCGGGAAGTGTAATTTCATCTGATGTGCTCAAAGCTTTTAAATATAACGTGTTTCTAATCTTCACGACGCGTGCACATGTAGCCTGTAAACCACAGCGACCGTGTTACCATCCCACCAAACACGGCGCCCTTCACCGGCAGGCAGCCCGAAGAATGCTTAACCGTGGAGTTTTTCCACTGACGACGAGCTGGAATCCTGCTGTTTAATTTCCTAGGCATCTGTCAGCAGCGTGAGGATAGCTTTTCCTTAGCAACGAAGTTACCCACCACCTTCCAGATTTAGCGAATCCACAGTGATTAATTTTAGAAGCTATCTGGGATTTAAAAACACAGAGGGAAAAGGGTCTGGATTTCATTTTCATATTCCCTTTCAAAGGATGGGCTTTACCTGAATGTTTCCTGTTTTCAGGGGCGAGGGGCAAAAGACTTAAAGACCACTCCATGCCTCTCCCTAGGGTCGGAATGTGCTTGTGTGTCCTAATGCCGCTGCCGCTGCCGTACATTCACAGAGCACAGAGATCTGGGAGTGTCTGTGTGGCCTTCAGAACAGCATTGTTTGTGTGCAGGCCGAGAGCATCCTGCACAGTCCACACCTCCACCCTCAGCCTGGTTTCCGTCCATGGAAGTGGGGCTGGAGGTGAAGATGTAAATCAGCCCCCAACCAATTTCTGGTAGCAGAACAGTGCATCGTGTGGAGGAGAAAGGGTAGAACGACCATTAGTCACTGAGAACTGTTCCAGAGACAGGGAAGCATCTAACAACTGTCAAACCTCAGAGGGAAGGCAAGGAGGGGAGTTTGGGGGATGGTAAAGATCAACCAAAGCACTGGTACGCATACATATGAGCATAACCGACTGACACAGACACTAGAGTGAATGAATGGGCTTGGGGGTGGGATGGCTGAGGAGACGTTAAGAGGGGAAAAAGGAGAGATATGTAATACTTTAAACAATAAAGAATTAAAAAACAAAACAAAACAAAAAACCCTGTGAAATACAGCCCGGCTGGTGTGGCTCAGTGGTTGAATCTTGACCTAGGAACCAGGAGGTTGCCATTGGATTCCTGGTCAAGGCACATGCCCAGGTTGCGGGCTAGATCCCCAGTATGGGGCATGTGGGAAGCAGCCGACTGGTGATTCTCCCTCATCATTGATGTTTCTGTCTCTCTCTCTCCTCCCTTCCTCTCTGAAATCAATAAAAATATATTTAAAACAAAACAAAACAAAACAAAAACTGTGAAATGCATAACTGCCATGGCACCCCCCCACACACACCTCTACCAGAGGATAGAAAGGCAGAGTGCCCTGCCTGTACCTGTTAACCGGCTACCTCACAGTCTTCAGGCCTCAGTTTCCCCTTCCCTATGAGAGAGGCGGACCAGCTCTTTCAAATAAGAACAGGCACTCACCTAGAAACTGCTAGCTGACTGACAGGCCCTGGCTCCTGGGGTTCAAGACCCTGAATGTCCTGCTGAGAAAACGACGTAAAAGGGGGTGATGGTCTTTTTCCCATTAGTTACCTTATAAACAGCCTCTGTAGTCAGATATGAGCAATAAAGAAAATTTCATCCCTCGAAAGAGTTTTCCTATTAAAAATCATCATAATTCTGGACCTTGAGAACATTGTGCTGAGTGAAATAAGTCGGTCAGAAAAAGCGAAGAACCATATGATTTCACTCCTATGTGGGATGTAAAACTGAGACTCGTGGACACAAACAGCAGTGTGGGGGTTGCTGCCAGAAGGGAGGGGCTAGAGGGTGAAGTGGGCCTAATATATGGTGATGGGAGAAGATCTGACTTTGGGCACACGGTGCAATATACGGATCTTGTAACATAGAAACCCACCCCTGACACCTGTGTGATCGTATGAACCAATCACCCCAATACATTTAATAAAGTAAATAAGTTTTTAAAAAGTCAATAAAAAGAAAATCACAATTCCAAGAAGAGAAGACATAAAAAGTGAGAGCCAGGACAGGAGAAGTCAGAGGTCAAGACGAGGAAGTTGAGACAGGACAGAAAGTTTGTATGCCATGTAGAGAGGAGGAATATCTCCCTCGCTTTCTTTGGCTGACCCGAACTCCATTTAAAAACTATTCATAGTCAAAGGCTCTGAGACGGCCAGTGCTTCAAAATAAGCTCAGGTAGGATTAGTTCCAACAATACCTGAACTCACTTCTTCTCAAATGATCCAATCCAACACAGCCATAGCTACAGCAAAGAGCTTTCAAGCCAGAGGCAGGGCCAGTAACAGCAGCTACATAAAGGCTGGGTCATGGGGCCCCCAACGAATGCCAGGAACAGGCATTGTCTGGGAACAGGTCACAGCACTCTCCCTCCCTGTGCTATTGAGTCATCTTATGTATTCCAGCTGTGGCCAGGGACAGTGTGGTACGATCCATACTTCTGTCAGTATGGTTACTGGGTCATATTAATCTTCACACGGGCTAAAAATACAAAGACTCTGATAGCTTTTAGCTAAAATTCAGGTCTAGAGGAAGAGAGAAAAAAGGATCAAATGCGTGAAGTACTTGAAGTACTTGCAAAGAAAGGTGCAATGGATAACATCTGATTAAATACAAAATGGATTACAGCGCCGGTGTGGCTCAGTGGCTGAGCGTCAACCTATGAGCCAGGAGGTCACGGTTCGATTCCCTATCAGGAAACAGGCCAAGGTTGCAGGCTTGATCCCCAGTGGGAAAGGGAGAGGGTGCAGGAGGCAACCAGTCAAAGATTCTCTCTCATCATTGTTGTTTCTATCTCCCTCTCCCTTCCTCTCTGAAATCAATAAAAATATATATTTAAAATAAATCAATAAAAATGGATTCTTCTAAAGAGTATGCTATTAAATATGACATGCTCTAGCTTAGCTGTCACATGTATCACCTTAGCTTACTGACAGTCTCTCTGGTCTTCTGAATGAAGCTAAAACAGAGGCAAGAAAACATTATCTGTCAATGGTATACTGATTTTCAACCTATTTCCTCTTTCATATAGAGACTGATATGTTATAAAGATACAACAGCTAATCTCAAGTAATCAAAATACAAAAACAAAACAAAACGAAAAATACCACAGAGACTATCAACCGCACCATCCATGCCGCACCACTACCATGAAGGCACTGCTGCTGTTTCCCCGCCCCACCCCTTTTCGGATAGAAAACATGCGCTCAGCACTCCCTGCGCTGGGAATCTATACAAAAGAATGGAAATTAAGATCTCGGAGTGGTATTTGCACTCTCATGCTCACTGCAGCACTGTTCACAATAGCCAACGTGTGGAAGCAACTGAATGTCCATGACAGATAAAAGGATAAAGCAAATGTGGTCTCTACACACAGTGGAATGTTACTCAGCCTTAACAGAGGAGGAAATTCTGTCACATGTGACAACGTGGATGAACAACCTTAAGGACATTCTGCTAAGTGAAATAAGCCAGTCACAGGAGGACACCTGCATGGTTCTATCTATAGGAGGCATCTAAACCAGTCAGCCACAGCCCTGACTGGTTTGGCTCAGTGGACAGAGCGTCGGCCTGAGGACTGAAAGGTCCCAGGTTCGATTCCGGTCAAGGGCATGTACCTTGGTTACGGGTATGTCCCCAGTAGGAGGTGTGCAGGAGGCAGCTGATTGATGTTTCTCTCTCACTGATGTTTCTAACTCTCTATCCCTCTCCCTTCCTCTCTGTAAAAAATCAATAAAATATATTTTAAAAAACTTATTTAAACTAGTCAGCCACAGAAAGCAGAAGCAGATTGGCGGTTGCCAGGGCCTGGGACAGGAGTATTGGGGAGCTGCTGGTTAAAGGGTATAAATTCCAGTGATGCACAACATTGTGCTTATCGTTAATAGTGTGTTACACACTTAAACATCTCTTAAGAGGATAGGATCAATGAGAAAAAAAAGAAAGAAGATATATGGTGGGTGTGGCATACTTGGTAAACAGGGCCTGAGGAAGGGGGAAAATCAACTGCTTATGAAACTTCTCAAGTGGAGCACGAAACAAAGAAAATCAGCTGAAAATAGCATTTTCTCAAGGGGACCCCCTGAAACATTATTCCCGAGAGATGGTGCGTTTTAGAAGAATTCATGATCAAAAGAATCTGTGAAAGATTGCACAGTGTCTCCTTGGACCTTCTCTGGGAAGATTAGCATATAAAAGATTCTAAGAACTCCTAGAATAAAGCAGCCTAGTTCCGTTCCTTCAAGAAAGCATTTCCAAACGCATTTGACTCAGAAAAAGGTTTGTCTGCAAAACAGATTTTAAAATCCCAAGGGACTCATGCTTTCTGAAGAGCGACTTAGGAAATGGTCGCTCTGCTGACTAATGAGTTTGCCGACCACTGGCTTAGGGAAACTCATTTTAGGGATGGAGCCCTGCCTACTCAGAGCTCCTGCTCCTATTTACAAAACCGCACCAACCCACTTTCCCCCTACCTTGCCTGAAATACTTAACTCCTTTTATCATGAAAAAAAAAAA
>PVJN01066277.1:0-10040 GCA_004026805.1 Lasiurus borealis
TTTTTAAAGAAACTGCCAAATGTCTGAGTGATCCAGTTTTTCCACATCCTCATCAGCATTTTGTGCTGTCATTCTTTTTTAAAAGAGACATTTAATTTTAGAAGTCTTCTATTTGCAGTTTTTCTGTGAGTCTATACCAGAGCGTTGCCATATACCCCAGGCCCAGTTTTCCCTGGGAGCATCTTACGGTAGTGTGCCCCATTTCTTACAACGAGGAAGCCAATGGTAACACCTTGTTACCGAGGTGTATTCGTGGGTCACATGTCTCTCTCGTTCACCAGCATCACAGGTGGGGCCGGGATAGCTGAGGAGCAGGGGGTCGGGAAGGCCCGGGCTGTGTCCGGCCTGCGGGGGAGGGAGGCTCAGACAAGGCCCTCAGAGGGGGCAGCTGTTCCCTTCCGGTCCAGAGACAAGGGGAGTTGGCTTGTCCCAGGAGGAGGCAGCCGTGTTCTGAAACACCAGGTGTTCGACCATCCTTCTTTCCCGAGGCCCTGGAACGGCGGGCTCCGAAAGGATCTGTCATTCACCTTGTTGCCAGGTTTTCCCCTTCGCTTCCTTCACTGTCCGTGAAGTTGGACGGGGAGGGATGCAGGCCCTTCTCTGTAGGCTCGGGGGAGGCCCAGGGCGAGGGGGCTGCCTCACAGATGCTGTTAGAGGCGGTAACTCGGCCCTCCCGCCTGGGTCTGGGCCTTCGGGCTAGGTCTCAATTAGCAGTACATCAGGGAAGTGCTGCATGACTTAGAGTGACCGAAAGGCCAGCCAAGGCCCCAGTGGTGCTTCGTTTAAGTGCAATATAAATACGGAGCGCCTGCCCTCTGTGGAATTTTACAACTCTCCCTGATGGCTCATTGGATTTCCCAGTGGTTGGTTTAACCCGGGCGGCGAGCCCTCAGGCGGCAGTGGTCTTCGGGCCGCGAAGGATAACTGTGTTTGCCACATACACGCAGGCCAGATGGCAGTGGGCGTAGCTTTGTTTGCGTCGGAGACTTGAACAGTCGCTCCGTACACAGGCGGACCTCGGCGGTGCGGAGTGTTTTGGTTTGCAGTGCTCACAAAAGTTATGTCCGTGCTATGTGATAGTATATTAAGTGTGCCTTACCATCATAGCTGAAAAATAACACGGTGCATACCTCGTTATTGCTAAAATATTGCTCAGATGTGCTAACCATCATCTGAGCTTATTGGAAAAATGGTGTTGATAGATTTGCTCAACCAGCGTCTCCCACAAACTTTCAGCTTATTAAAAGAAAACACAGCCCGATACCTGGGAAGCACAAGGATGTGAAGTGCAGTAAAATATAGCCGAGAAACGAGGAGGTACTCCTGTCTGTCGCTTTAAGAAACATGGATGCGAGGAGCCATATGCTTAGGGCATCATCTCCTGTCTCTGCCTGGGGAGGGCTTCATGGGGGCGGTGGGTTTGGAACCAGATCCTCAGGAGCCTATAGGATTTGGGCCAGAGGCCAGCAAGGGGGGAACGCCTGTTTCTGGCCTTCCATGGGGCGATCCGGTTCTGATTTCTATAGCTGTGTGCCCACCGTGGCGTTTTCTGTCTGCGGTAAAACGGTAAAACGCGTCTCTAGTGCAATGGTTCTCAACCTTCCTACTGCCACGACCCTTTAATACAGTTCCTCAGGTTATAGTGACCCACAACCACAAAATTATTTTCGTTGCTACTTCATAACTGTCACCTTGCTACTGTTAATGAATCGTAATGTAAATATCTGATATGCAGGATGTCTTAGGCGACCCCTGTGAAAGGGTCGTTCTACCCCCAAAGGGGTCACGACCCACAGGTTGAGAACTGCTGCTCTAGCATTTGGGACAGTTGCTAAGTAACCTCTGGGATGAAGGGGGAGGTGTAACGGTTTGGATCAGAACGTGGACCTGAGGGAGGATGGCCGGAGCAGATGCCTGGGTCCTTCACCCCATCACTGGGTCTGTAATAGAGTCTCATATCTTATACGGAAGCCATCCTCGGCCCTGAGACATAGGGTGACGCCCTGAAACACCTAGCACATTGCGTCATCTGCAGGAGGTGTTTGATAATGGTCTTTAAAAAAAAACTTACTATTTTTAAAATATAAGGTAATGGTTTTGGAGTTTCAAATCGTAGAATCACCTAAGGAGACACAGGGGGAGGGAACCTTGGGCCGTCACAGCACGGGTGTGGGTAAGGAGCGACGGAGATCCTTCGGTCTTTGTTCTAGAGGCCCCGGCTGGGTGGGTGAGCTTGCCAGGTTGCAGTCTCGGGGAGAGCCTTCCCCAGGGGATTCAGTTACCGTTGTGGGTCTTTAATCTCCTTTCCAGCGACCGCGAGTCCTTTAAAACGTTCTTGGCATCTTTCGCATTCACTTAAAAGATTGAAACCATTGATCCCATGTATGCATTCAGGACTCCGGTTCTTCCCAGATGAAATAAAAATTGATACCTGAGGTTGTGACCTTCATAAAGCAAAGCGTGGTGTGCTTGTACTTGGTTTCACTGAAGAAGGAAACGTAGCAGGTCCCAGTTGGGGGGGAAAGCTTTAGTCCCATCTCCTCCCCCCCAAACCCAGCCCCAAAGTCATGCACTGAGGCCTGTCAGTGGTGATTTATATGAAACCTTTGACTCAGCCTAATCTCCCGGGCAGTCAGTTTATGAAATCAAGATTCATGATCAAGCTTGGCCCTGCTCGGATGTCTCAGTTGATTGAGTGTCGTCCCCTACACCCAGAGGTGGTGGGTTTGATTCCCCGCGAGGGAACATACCTAGGTTGTGTACAGGAGGCAACTGATGGAATTTTCTCTCCACCCCCCCCTCTCTCCCTTCCTCTCTTTTAAAAACCAGTAAAAGCAGCCGAACCGGTTTGGCTCAGTGGATAGAGCGTCGGCCTGCGGACTGAAGGGTCCCAGGTTCGATTTTGGTTCAAGGACATGTAGTATTCTGGTTGCAGGCACATCCCCAGTGGGGGGCGTGCAGGAGGCGGCTGATCGATGTCTCTTTCTCATTGATGTTTTTGCCTCTCTATCCCTCTCCCTGCCTCTCTGTAAAAAATCAATAAAATATATTAAAAGAAAGAATAAAAATCAGTAAAAGCAAAGCAAACAAACACATTTCCTCTGGTGAAGAATAAAAAGGAACAACAGACCTGTGAGCTTGTAATGGTTTCTCTGGGTAGGTGGGGTGGGAAGTGGACATAAGGAGGGAAATTATATTTTGTGTAAGGTGTAAAATGTTTTTTTTTTTTTTTTTTTTTTTGCTGTGAGCCTATAACTGTTAAAGCACTAATAAGTTAGAGAAGACGTTTCAGGGCTTCTGAAGCAGCCTATAATGAAGACGCATCGGGTTGCTGTGTTTATAACCGGGCTTCTGCTCCATTCAGGGTCGTAGAATGCTTAAGGTTGCAGGTGGAATGTGGGGACAAGGTCAGGTGGACGCGGTGACCTTGGTAGGTGTGTCCCGGCTGCAATCACTCACGGGTCAGGTGAACGCACCCTCAGGGGTCGCTCAGGGTGTGTGGCCAGGGTGTGTCTCGGGCGATAGCAGTGGCATGCGGCCTGTTACCTGGAGGCGTGAGGTGTCACAGCTCCTGCGGAACCGATGAAAAGAAGTGAACAGGGCCACGTGGTCTGAGGTTGACCAGCACTCTGAGGATGAAGGTTGGGTTGCCCATGCGCCATCGAACCGTGGGTGGGGGAGAGCCATGGGCCAGCCTGGAGGCTTGAGGGAGCCATCTCGTACCTTCCGTCAAGCTGTCCTGTGCCTCGGAGGGAACAGATCCCCGGGAAGCAGGATCTGACTGGGCTGGTTGCCCAGCAGCTTCTTCTAAACCTCAGCTGGTCAGTGCATCTCTCTCCTGAGCTGCCACAGTTCACTCACCAGCCTCTTCTCAGGGGTGCCATCCTTGGCAGCCCCCAGCCAGCCCCTGGTTCGCAGGTGGTACCTCGTGCACCCCACCACCACCCCGGATACGCCCTCCCGGGGGCAGGGCTGGGAGCCTCCACTTAGCAGAGGGTAGCTCAGGATGTTGGTCCACACGGAGCTGACTGCCCTCAGGGTCCTCTCCCTGACGGCGGGGGACGTGTTGGTAGACAGGACAGTGGTGTCGGTGGCCGGGCTGCGAGGTTGTGCAGTGCTTGCCGAGAAGGCCGTCCACGGTTAGGTGTCCCGTTAGGAGGCACGTGGGGGGCCTCACACGGAGGAATGGCTGGAAGAGACTGAGGCAGCGGTTCTCAACCTGTGGGTCTCGACCCCTTTGGGGGTCGAACGACCCTTTCACAGGGGTCGCCTAAAACCATCGAAAAATGCAGATATTCACATCACGATGCATCACAGTAGCAAAATCTCATGGTTGGGGGTCACCACCACAGGAGGAACTGTATGCAAGGGTCGCGGCCTTAGGAAGGTTGAGAACCACTGGACTGAGGTAACTCTTAAGTGAGGATCACTCGCGTACAAAGAACACTACCAAGGCGGCTCAGGGTCCGAGCGGACAGCCTACACCCACAGGAGGGGTGGCCGGCTTCTGCGCGGAGGTCCTGCCTGAGGGTCTGCTGCCACTGAAAACCGCGTGTGGCTTCAGGTGGCAGGGACGCCGGGTTTCCTGGAGTTTTCCTGTGGAACGGTCCCCGTCTCCACTAGCTTGACCCATTTTGTGCTGCTATTTTGGTTAAAAGTGAGATTCTGTTCCTGCCTATGCGGCCGCCATACGAAATTCCCCGGATGTAGACGGGGCAGGAGGTTGGAGGTCACAGGACCTGTCTGTCGGGATCTCCGAGCGCCTTGGAATTTGCATCGTGATTGGTCACTGATGTGTCCCTCGTCACCCACCGCGGCGACATTCCTGGTTTGTGAGCGGTGCCTGCTCTCTGCTGCATGCAGCTGTTTTGTGTTGTTTTGTTTTTTAATATATTTTATTGATTTTTCACAGAGAAGAAGGAAGAGGGATAGAAAGCCAGAAACATCGATGAGAGAGAAACATCCATCAGCTGCCTCCTGCACACCCCCCACTGGGGATGTGCCCGCAACCAAGGCACATGCCCTTGACCGGAATCGAACCTGGGACCCCTCAGTCCACAGACCTACGCTCTATCCACTGAGCCACACCGGTTTCAGCTGTTTTGTGTTCTTAGTCTCGTGGGTTTTGGGGTTTGTCTCCGCCCAGCTGGCTTTTAGGAGGAGATGCCGGCCAGACCGGTGGCTGTGTGTGTTGGGGAAAGTGGCCCCGGTCTGCACTGAAATCAGCGTGCGAAGTTTCCCAGAGTATCAGGCACCGGGGCCGGCGGGCTGCGGCTGTGAAAGGGGAGAGCAGGCGACGGGAGATTACGGGCCCCAGGAGAGTGCTGCCCGGTTCTCCCCAGCAGCGGCCGGGGGATCCCCTTCTGCCCTCACGTGAGTCCCCGGGGCCGGGCTGACAGGGCCCAGCCCGAGAGAAAACCAGGCCATGAATGGGGCTCCTGTCTCCAGCCTCCGGGGGAGGGGGGCGGCCTGAGAGTGGGGCCGCTCTGAGCTCTGCTCTGAGCTCTGCCTCCCGGTGGGCCCCTTCTGACCCAGGACGGTTCTCATCGGGAGGCGGTGCAGGGGGAGGAGGGGTGAGCAGCAGCAGGCTGGTCGGACCCCGTTCTCTGGAGGTCTGTGTGTGTGTGTGCACGAGGCCCTCAATCCTCCTGGGTCTCGGGAAGCCGACAGCCCCGGTCGCACTTCCCTCCGGGAGACCTGCTGATGGAGGCCGGTTCTGTGATTAGCTCCGGCTGCACGCACACCGAGCAGAGCGTCCCTGCACGGGAGACACGGGGCCTCCGCCGCCGGGCAGTGAGGGGTCTGCACCAGGCGCCCTGCTGCGCCCACAGAAGCTGCTCCTGGGGCTCGGGCCGTGCAGAGGGAGGCGCTGCCCTGCAGGACGGGAGCGGAGGGGTGGGGTCAGCGGGCAGAAGCTGCACAGCCGCAGGTACCTTTGGGCACAGTTGGCCCCACCTCTGGGGGGCAGGTGATAGTAACCCCGAAAGAAGACCGTGGACACTTCCCAGTCTCATCTGATGTGCCAGGGCAGTGGTTGGCAAACCGCGGCTCACAAGCCATATGGGGCTCTTTGGCCCCTTGAGTGTGGCTCTTCCACAAAATACCACGGCCTGGGCGAGTCTGTTTTGAAGAAGTGGCGTTGGAAGAAGTTTACGTTTAAAAAATTTGGCTCACCCTGACTGGTTTGGCTCAAGGGACAGAGCATCAGCCTGAGGAATGAAGGGTTCCAGGTTTGATTCTGGTCAAGGGCATGTACCTTGGTTGCAGGCCCCTCCCTAGTAGGAGGCGTGCAGGAGGCAGCTGATCGATATTTCTCTCTCATTGATGTTTCTAACTTTCTATCCCTCTTTCTCCCTTTATGTAAAAAAATCAATAAAATATATTTTAAAAATTTGGCTCTCCAAAGAAATTTCAATTGTTGTGCTGTTGCTATTTGGCTCTGTGGACTAATGAGTTTGCCGATCCCTGGGCTAGGGGGTCTGCCCAAGAGGGGGCATGCTTACGGAGGTCATGCGGCGTGGCCGGGGGCTCCGGGCCCCCAGTGGCTTTAGAAGGTGGCACAGACCTCCCGGCCACCGGACGGGCTCCGCGAGGCTGCGGCTGAGCAGGGGTGGCAGCGGGACGGAGAATGCGCTCTTGGTCGGCCAGGCGCCCTCGGGGGAGGCGGCTCCCGGGCACAGCAGATCCGTGTGTCTTCACAGATTGGCGCGCCGCCCGGTGGCCCTTCCCCGGGCCTTACCTGGCGGTGTCAGAGCCGGGCCCGGGGGTTCCTGGAGTGAGCCGTGATGACATTGCGGCCTTATGCTTGCTCTTGGCAGGAGCTCGCGTGGGGCCGGGAGGTGAGGAGGCGGCTCAGAGGATTGTTTGCCTGGTGCAGCTGCTGTTAGGGAGTGTTAGCATGCCGAGGTAGGTTCTAGAACCCGGTTTGAAAGAGAGCCTGTGGGCCACACCCAGTGGTTTCAGAAATGGCCTTTCCCTGCCAGAGGGAAGCCCGGAGGCGGTGGGGAAGGCAGGGCGGCCTCTGGGCCAGCCGGTGACTGACCTCTCGCCCTCTGCCCGGAAGTCCTCCCACCCACACATCGGCCAGCACCCGTCTGTATTGCATGCAGGCTGCATTCATGCAGTCATTTCCATAAACCAAACAAAAAAAAAAAAAAGAAGAAAGAAAAGGTGCCAAACCAGTTTAGCAAAACCTGCCAGGCCTTCGCAAATGCAGTTGGTTTTCTCCTCTTCCCTGTCACGTCTGCTCTGATGTAGGAAATGGGAGACCTGGGCAGAGCCCTCCACGAGGCTGCTCCGCTCACCCTGGGAGAGCCGGTCTCTCACGGGCGTGTGGCTGACTCCTGGGAGGCGGCTGGAAGCGGGGATGGGCGCACCAGTCTTAGGAAGATCCGACCCAGCACGTCGAGGGGGAAGGGAAAGAAGTCTTGACTCGGGGTTGCCAAGATGTGGAGCTGGTGGACATAATTGCAACCGTTGTCCTGTGAATATTTGACTAATGAGTTTGCCGACCACTGGCCTAGGGAGTCAGCCCAAGAGGGGGTGTGCTTACGGAGGTCATGTGATGTGGTTGGGGGATCCGGGCCCCCAGTGGGCTTTGGAAAGTGGCACAGACCTCCTGGCCACCTGATGGGCTCTGCGAGGCTAAGTCCTGCATCACCCCTAAGGGACGCCTCTCAGTGGACACGGGATCCCTTGCAGCCTGAGAGCCTCGCTTGCAGGTCTTTTAAATCCTGCCTCACCTGGGCCATCGGGAAGAGACAAGGGTAAGAGTGCTGCTGAAGTTACTGAGCCGCATGGGCGGAGAGCTGTATTGTAGGTAAAGGCGTACGTAACACAATGGGAAAGGCAACTTCTGAGTTCACCTACCTACACGGAATGAGGTCTCTGGTTTCTGCCACGAGTCCGTCCTGCCTGGAGTGATGGCAGGGCCTGCTATGCAGCGTCTCCCAGGAACTTTATAGATGAACTTGTATAAATTTGGAAACAAGGGTTTTTAAAAAAATAAATATATTTTATTGATTTTTTACAGAGAGGAAGGGAGAGGGATAGAGAGTTAGAGACATCGATGAGAGAGAGAGAGACATTGATCAGCCGCCTCCTGCACGCCCCCTACTGGGGATGTGCCTGTAACCAAGATACATGCCCTTGACCGGAATCTAACCTGAGACCTTTCAGTTCACAGGCCAATGCTCTATCCACTGAGCCAAAACGGTTTCGCCTTTTTTTTTTTTAAAGAATATAATTTCCAGGTTAGTGTGTAAGCTAAAGTCCCTGGAAGAACAGCTGCACTGGGGTGAGGGTCTGTCTGCCCACAGCCAAGCTTGTCCCTCTGCCTGACACCTCCCGTCTGGGTCCCAGGCACAGCACCGGAGGCCTGGGCGGCCACTTGCGCCGAACTGCCGTGGACAGGGAGCCCGCCTCGTTCTGCAGGAGCGCCAGCACCTCCCCAGCATCACGCCCGCCTCCACAGCCTGGGAGCTGGGAAAGCCTCTGGCTCCGGTCACTCGCCTCCCTCCGTGGGCCTGGCCGGGAGCAGGACCCGCTGAACAAGCTAGTGAGTCAGACGGCGTGTTCTCATGCGTTGAGCATCTGGTTTTAAAGACCCGCATGCGCTTCCCGGTAACAGGTACCATGTGAACTCAGAGGCGTGAGTTTCTGGAGGCTTGAAACGGGGTGCTGAGATGCCCGAGGACCCTGTCCGAGCTCTTTGGGCTCCAAGGTGACCCTACCACGTGAACTCTCCCTGCCCCGCCCCCATCTGCTGCTGGGTTTAGGGTTACCTTTACCAGTGGGGGGAGTGGCAGAGGGGTATGGTAGAAAGTTAACTGAGTTTTTAAAACTAAAGGAGCCAAATCCGGCGTTCTAAGAGGAGATTCTTGACCTCTGTGTTGTGCGGTCATGGGCTGCCAGGCGTTGCTTCTGACGGGTGTTTTTGCTGAGCTTTAAACAACTTCAGAGAATGGATATGATCTTGTGAAAATTCAGACAATATGGAGATCTCTAGAATAGAAGTGCAAGTTCCCATTCCCTCATCCCTTCTGTCTGTTCTTCTCCTTTTACTGATGTGCTAGCAGCCTGCGCACAAATCGTGGGCCAGTAGCTCCCTGCCACCCTCCTGTAGCTCTCTGCCTTCCCCCCATAGCTTGCTGCCCTGCCTCCTCCTGTAGCTCTCCGCCGCCCACTTGTAGTTCACTGCCCCACCCTCCTGCAGAGCCGTGATCCGGTCGTTATGCAATTGGTCGTTATGCCTCATAGCATAATGGATAATTAACATACTCCTCTCTTATTATGTAGGACAGTTGGCATACAGTATTGTTCTCCAGGTGTACCATATAGTGATTCAACATTTCCGTGCCTAATAATGTGATCACCCCACAAAGTTTAATAACAGTGCAAACATCTCCCTCCTTTTCTTAATCCCTTTTCTCAGAGGTGGGTATTTACCACATACATACATACATACATACACACACACATCATACATACACACATACACACGCGTGTGGAGTTGCTTTTTATATAAATAGGGAAGGCTTTGAGAGGCGACCTTTGAGAGGCCTCAGCCATGACTCAGAAGGGTCCTGCGCAGCCACAGAGCTGAGGAGGGCTGACTGCCCACGTGGGGGTTCAAGCAGGACCCGGCCCTGTGCTATCTCGCACGGTGGCAGCGTGCTCCGAGGCCCGGGGAGGTGGGCAAGGACACTGAGTCCTGCACCCAGGTTTTCCTCAGGCCCCCACTTCCAGGCTGAGCCGGGCTCTTTTTCTAAAGAAAATGAAATATTTCGCCCAGGCCTCCTGCTGCTGGGCTCGGATGTTGCCAGAAGAGACTCTGTCTCCCGGGAGTGTCCTAGCCCGAGTCCCGCCTCACCCCTCAGGGACCTCTCTCATTGGACACAGGATTCCTCGCAGCTGGAGAGCCTCGCTTTTGAAGTGAGGCCTTGAGCACTGTGTTCTGGTGCCTGACCCAAGGCCTCATCTCCGTGCCCATCTGCCAGCCATTCAACGAGGGCATCGCTCTTAACAAAGCGAGCCTATAA
>PVJN01066278.1:0-10040 GCA_004026805.1 Lasiurus borealis
AAATTTGTGTTTGTTTTTATTTTTAGCTATTATAAATAATGCTGCTATAAATGTTCTTGTACAAGGTTTTGCTTTGGACATATGTTTTTATTCTCCTTCCCCCCAGTATATAGCCAAAAGTAGAATTATGGGATTAAATAGTATGTCTATATTTAACATTTTGAGAAATCGCCAAACTAGCTTCCAAAGTGGCTGCACCCTTTAATAGTCCCACCAGTAATGGTAAGAGTTCTAATTCCTTCCAATTTCTTGCCAACATCTCTGTCTGTATTTTCATTGTAGTCATCTATAGGGTGTGAAGCAGTACCTCATGGTTTTGATTTGCATTTCCCTAATGACTAATGATGTTGAGCATTTTCCACATGTTGATTGATCATTTGTATATCTTCTTTGGAGAAATGTCTATTCAAATCCTTTGCCCATTTACAATTTTTTTTTTTGTATTGCTAAGTTGTATGGCTTCTTTTATATATTTTAGGTACAAGTTCCTTGCCAGATATAAATTTACCAATAATTTCTCTTATTCTTTGGTGGTATGTTCACTTCTATGATAGTATTGCTTGCAGCACAGTTTTAAATTTTGATGTATCCTAATTTATCTATATTTTTCTTTTGTCGTTTTTGCTTTTTTAGTGGCATATTTAAGAAATGGCCATGTTAAATTTTAATTACTTACTAGACATCCAAATGAAGGTAGCAAGTAGGGAGTTGCATAAGAGGCTGGATTTCAGAGGAGAGATTAAATTGGATAGAAATTGGGGTGTCATTAATGTATAGATAGTATTTAAAACCTCGGGATCACTCAGAAAGAAAGACACAGTAGAAGTAGAAAGTCCTAAAGGATAAAATTTATAATCATCACATAAAGCACTGGGTTGAGTGTATGCCCTAGAGTAATGGGTAAACTACCAATTAAAAAACAAACAAACACCAAGCAGCTAAGTAAACACTAAGACTGTCCTGTTAGGGGTAGGCCAGGTGACTTCCTCGAAGAGCCAGTGAGATAGGTTCCATGTTGTGGCCACTACAGTGAAATAGACTTTTCTGAAATAAACTACAACAGGGTTTTATCCACATGTTGTTAACTTCCTAGAAAGTTTCTAACACTGAGATTACTTCGCTGCTCCAAACCCTGTGTAAGATGTGCATACTGATCAAAGCAGCAAAGATAATTCAATCCAGCCTGTGTAAGCTAACAAATAATTTAGTAGAGAAAATCAGAAGCTCAGAGAATCTTTGACAGGTCTGAAGAAATAGGCACCAGGCTAAATTAGCAGGAACCATGTCCAGAACGAATCACACACTTCTGGATAAGCCAACCATTGCTGCCACGTCTGACCCCAGAAGCACACTGCAGAACTTTCTGCCAGTGGGAACTGCCACCCTCACTTCTGCCATAAGTAAGACATGAGATGCCAAGAACTCAGCTTCGCTAAAATTGCTGGATGCCAGGTACTCCACTTCAAATCAGCTTTTACTGCTACCCCCTACAGCAAGCTACTCAGCTGATACTTGTACCAGGAAAATAAATGCCCAGCACATTGCATGTTTTCTCACATTATGATTGAAAACCTCACATGGGTACATATGATTGGTGGGAGCAAGGTTGTTTGCTTGCAGATTCTAGATGCCTAGCATGGTTGAAAATGAGTGCTCAGGATTTTATAATGAGAAGGCAAAACTCACAGTGGAGAAACTCATGAAATATAGAGGATATTCAAAAGATAATGGAGACTATGTACACGTATAGCACTTTGCTATTATTCAGATTCTAGAGGCCCGGTACATGAAATTTGTGCATGGAGGGTGTGTGTCACTTAGCCCAGTGTGCACTGTCTCCAATCTGGGACCCATCAAGGAATGTCTGACTGCCCATTTCAGACCTCTCTCTCACAATCCAGGACTGCTGGCTCCCAACTGCTCATCTGTCTGCCTTCCTGATTGCCCCTAACCACTTCTGCCTGCCAGCCTGGTCACCTCCTAACCACTCCCCTGCCTGCCTGATTGATGCCTAACCGATCCCCTGCCAGCCTGTTTTCCCCTAACTGCCCTCCCCTGCAGCCTAGTCATCCCTAACTGCCCTCCCCTGCATGCCTGCCTCCCAACCCCAACAGCTCTCTTCTGCAGGCCTGGGTCCCCCCTCCCAAGTGCCCTTCCTTGCAGGTCTGGTTGCTCTCAATTTCCCTCCCCTGCCAGCCTGGTCACCTCTAACTTCTCTCCCCTGCGGGCTTGATTGCCCCCAATTGCCCTCCCTTGAAGGCCTGGTCCCTCCCCATCTTGTTGTGGCCATCTTATGTGTTGCAGTGATGGTCAATTTGCATATTATTCTTTTATTAGATAAGATAGAGGCCTTGTGCATGGGTGGGGGCCAGATGATTTTCCCTGAAGGATATCCTGGATCAGGGTGGGGGTTCCCTTGGGGTATGGAGCAGCCTGGATGAGGGGCCTGTGGTGGTTTGCAATCTGGTCATGCCCCCAGTGACCCAAGTGGAGGCCCTGGTATCTGGGACTTATTTATCTTCTACAGTTGAAACTTTTTATCCTTGAGTGGAGCCAAACCTCCTGCTCGCTCCTCTCCCATAGCCAATTTTGATGGGATTTATTTATCTTCTATAATTGAAACTTTGTAGCCTTAAGTGGAGGGCAAGGCAGGCCAGGGCAGGTGGAAAGCTTGGCTCCCTCTATTTCCAGGGAAACCCAAGCCTCCTGCTTTCTCTGTGGCCACAGCCATCTTGGTTGGGTTAATTTGCAGAGTCACTCCTGATTGGCTGATGGGCATGGCTTGTGGGTGTGGCAGAGGTATGGTCAATTGGCATATTACTCTTTTATTAGATAGGATCATCTAATTGATACATGTTAGTTAAAATTCCTCAATTGTAAAGTGACAGTTTCTTATCCTATACAATAATAGAGGAGTATGCAAATTGTCCATTACTCCATAACATCACAACCGATTGCAGGAGGCTGCTGCATGCATGCCGGGGCATTGCTCTGGAGACAGAGCAAAAGCAGGCAGGTGCCTGAAGGAGGCAGGACCATCCTGTGGTAGGGAGGGTGAGCATGAGAGCCCGTAGCGCCCCCTTCACCACTACTTTGCCAACCACCACTTATACTAAGAGTGCACCACCACCCACCCAGGGAAAGGAGCACAGTGCAGCAGGCAGGAGGTTTCCACACTCTCCTCTGGAGTCATGATGGGGCAAAGCCACTGAGTTGCTTTGGAGATGGGGCGGAAGCAGGGAGGTGCCCGGAGAAGGCGGGATCAGCCTGAGGCTACTCAAGGGACTGAGGGTAGGGCTTGAAGCAGCCAGAGAAGGCCAGAGGGGTTTGGTGCTGGGCCAGGCATGCTGGAACTCTGCATGGAGAGGTTCAGGTGTCAATACAGAGTGGAGCCACGTGATTTCACATGCTGGGCTCCCAGTTTAAATATAACACATTGTGAACTAGTTAATTCACAATCTTACCAGCTATTTGCATTTTTTTAGACAAGCCCTCAGAATTGGATAGGAAGTTGGTATGTATATGGAATGTTCTACTCATTTTAATATACAAGACCAAGTCAGTGACCTTGCATTATGGAACATTAATAATGTCTCTTAATAGAGAAAGAAATTTAATGATGATAGTCATTTAATGAGATCTACATGCATTATTTTTGTCTGTGAGATATCTGACAAAGAAAAGTCACCATAAAAATACAATACTCACCATTAGTTTATAAATCCTTAAAATAGCAACTTAATGGAGATTGAATAAAACAATAATTTTGCTTTCCTTAGCCATTGATTTTTGTTTTGCTCACCTTTATTGAGATATAATTTGCATAAAAGTAAATTATATTTGATAGATTTTGACAAATATATTCACCCAAGTAATTTCCAACTTGAATCAAGGTATAGAACCATTTCCATAACCCCTCAAAGTTCCTTCATGCTCCTTTATATCATCCCCACCTCATCAGCCTTATGAATCCACTAATCTACTTTCTATTACTATAAATATTGATTATTTCAAATTACTGAGGCATCATTTACATACAAGATAAGGCACCCATTTTAAGTATGCAGTTTGCTAAGTGATTGATTTTCAAAAAGTAAAATTACTCTTTAATGCTTTGCTCTTGAATTATCTGCTGTATGTATTCAACTTAAAAAAAAAAACTACCAATCATTTGGTTATGTAGGAAAGCAGTAAGTTCTTTTTTTATATTTTTAAAATATATTTTATTGATTTTCCACAGAGAGGAAGGGAGAGGGACAGAAAGTCAGAAACATCGATGAGAGAGAGACACCGACCAGCCGCCTCCTGCACGCCCCACACTGGAGATGTGTCCGCAAGCAAGGCACATGCCCCTGACTGGAATCAAACGTGGGACCTTTCAGTTCGCAGGCCGACGCTCTATCCACTGAGCCAAACCAGTCTCGGCAGTAAGTTCTTTTTAATGTCATACACATAGATTCACACAGAATCATGTTCTACACACAAGCTCCTGTGATACCACAATATTGTTGACTTGTTAAGTATTCTTGAAAAATTGCTGATACAAAGGCCAGAGAAAGCACATATAAAACCGAGCTACTGATTTAAAACAAAGCCTAATAGCTACTGCCACATACCCATGAATTATAAGGTCACTGAAATATTTATCTATTTAATTTATTTATTGTTTAAAGTATTATATATGTCTCCTTCTTCCCTGATTGCACTCCCCCACTCCACCCTACCCCCTCACTCCAGCACAAGCCTGACCATCTCAGTGTCCCTGTTGATTAGTTATGCTAACATGCATACATACAACAAGTCCTTTGGTTGATTTCTTAGCTCATCTTCTCTCTAAGATTGGATGGTCTGTTCAGTGTTTCTTTGTCTCTGGATCTATTCTTGTTCAAGTTATGTTGATCATTATATCTCACATATAAGTGAGATCACGTGCTATTTACCTTTCTCCAATTGGCTTATTTTGCTTAGCATTATGCTCTCCAGTTCCATCCATGTTGTTGCAAATGGTAAAAGTTCCTTCTTCTTTTTTTAAAAAAAATATTTTATTGATTTTTTTTACAGAGAGGAAGAAAGAGGGATAGAGAGTTAGAAACATCGATGAGAGAGAGACATCGATCAGCTACCTCTTGCATGCCCCTACTGGAGATGTGCCTGCAACTAAGGTACATGCCCTTGACCAGAATCGAACCTGGGACCTTTCAGTCCACAGACTGAAGCTCTTTCCACTGAACCAAACCAGTTTAAGCAGTTCTTTCTTGTTGATAGCAGCATAGCATTCCATTTTGTAGATGTACCACAGGTTTTTAATCCACTCATCTACTGATGGGCACTTAGGCTGTTTTCAGATCTCAACTACTATAAATTGTGCTGCTTTGAACATTGATTTCTGTGTTCTGTGTTCTATTCCATTGGTCTATATGTCTGTTCTTGGGCCAGTACCAGGCAGTTTTGAGATGAGTGGCTTTGTAATATAGCTTAATATCTGGCATTGTGATCCCTTTGACTTTATTCTTCTTTCTCAGGATTGCTAATGAAGTTTTAGAGAGTTTTTTCTGAAATATAGATATTAATGATATTCCTAGCTAATCACTACTATAAAATTATTTTTAGGAATGTGAAGTATAAATCTTAAGTAAACAAATCTACACTAATAAAAGAGAAACTTGCAAATTGACCATACTTCCACGATGCCCACAAGCCACTCTCACCAGCCAATTAGGAGCAAGTATCCAAATTAACCCAACCAAGATAGCTGTAGCCACAGAGTGAGCAGGAGGCTTGGGTTTCCCTGGCAATGGAGGAAGCCAAACTTCCCGCACACCTTAGACGGCCCTGGCCTTCACTCGAGACTACAAAGTTTCAATTATAGAAGATAAATAAATCCCGTCAAAAATGGCTGCCACCATGGAGTGAATAGGAGACTTGGGTTTCCTTGGCAATGGAGGAAGCCAAGCTTCCCCCTCCCCACTACCCCGGCCTTCCCTGGCTTCTGCTCAAGGCTACAAAGTTTTAATTGAAGAAGATAAATAAATTCCAGATACCAGGGCCTCCACTTGGGTTGCTGGGGGGCATAGGCAGCTTGCAAACCAGCGGCAGACTCCTTGCCCAGGTCACCTCATGCTCCAAGGGAACCCCCACCCTGTTCCAGGACATCCTTCAGGGCGAACCAGACAGCCCCCACCTGTGCACCTGGCCTCTATCCTAGCTAATAAAGAGTAATATGCAAATTGACCATCACTCCAACACATAAGATGACTGCCCCTATGTGGTCAAAGATGGCTGCCCCCATGTGAACACAAGATGGCCACCACAAGATGGCCAGCAGGGAAGGGCAATTGGGAGGTCTGCAAGAGTAGGCAGTTGTGGGTGATCAAGCCTGCAGGGGAGGACAGTTAGGAGTGATCAGGCTGGCAGAGGAGGGAAGTTGGGTATGACCAGGCCTGCAGGGAAGGGCAGTTGGGGGTGACCAGGCCTGCAGGGGAGGGCTGATAGGGGTGACCAGGCCTACAGGGGAGGGCAGTTAGGGGCAATTAGGCTGGCAGGGGAGTGGTTAGGGGTTGATCAGGCTGGCAGGAAGAAGTGGTTAGGGGAAGTCAGGCAGGCAGGCAGGCAAGCAGTTGGGAGCCAGCAGTCCTGGATTGTGATTGGTAAGATGGAGCCTAACTGGGCAGTAGGATATCCCTCAAAGGGTCTCAGATTGGAGAGGGTGCAGGCTGGTCTGAGGGACACATCCCCCTCTCTGTGTATGAATTTCATGCATCGGGCCTCTAGTGAATAAATAAATATACACAGTTAGTCACTTAGTTTGATTATTTATGGAGAGGTGGATAGAGTACATGCTATTCAGGGAATTTCACTAATGATACAATTCTAAAAAAGCTTATTTGAAGCTATTAGCATGTTTTATGAGTTATTGATTTCCAAATGACTTCCCAGTTTGGCAAAAGAATCAGGTCTTAGAGGACAACAGCAGCTAATCCTTTTTGTCAGGTAGGATGGGTAATGGCATAAGCATAGTCCAGCTCCCTGAATGTGAAGTGACTAGAAGTTTTCCATGATGTGGTATTCCAATCTACATGTAAGCTATAATAATAAATGCTGGGAGCAAATTATTGTAGTTTAGACATTTGGAGCTCTTGAGAAAATTTTCAGGAAGGGGCTCTCAAACCATTTAAAATTTGCAAAATAAACAAGAATAGCAATTGTACAAATAACCAATAGCCATTGAATGATCTATCAGTTTCTTTTAACACACATGTATGTGATACTTTGTATGAAGCACCACTTAAGGCTATGGTGATATGCGGATGAAGGAGAGTTTCTACTTTGAGTTCCTACTTCAGACAGGCAGGAGAGAAAGGAAACATTAAGTAAATAACTGAAACACAGAATATGAAGTCAATGAGAGAAATGCATCTAGATTGTCATGGCAGCATGGATAAAAAGAACACTGGATTTAGGCTGAAAGAATCAGAAAAAAGATTTCTAAAGGTGATGATATTTTTGTTAAGTCAAGGATGATCATCAGAAATTAGCCAGAGAAAGTAGAGTATATATGGCTGTATTCCTAAGAAACCTCCTATTATTAAAAGTCACATTATAACTAGTGCAATGAAAGGCTATAGGTAGAAAAAGATAGCTAGAGATCTTCAATATTGTAATAGTAAAGGTATTTATTCTTCTGCAGAAATTTTAATAATGACGATATCTCTATTGTTACAAGGTTATGTTTATAATATAAATAACAATCAAAATCGAAATTAAAGTGGGAAACATCAAAACTAAACATTTTTGCAATTGCTCTTTGGTCCACACAGCATGAGTTCCTTCTGTTGCTGACTTATGACTTCAGAACAATGTGTGCAGCATTTATCACAACTGCCAAAGGTTAAAAAGAGCCCCAAAACAGCAATCCAAAGAAAGATGTTGGCAAAGCATCTGGCCACACACTCAAATCAGGCATGTGTTTCTATGCTTTGCAGGAGTTCCATACTGAGCTTTTAATTCCCCATAGAAATTGGGGGCAATGGGGCCTTTAGGGAAGGGCAGTTAGGGGGAGACCAGGCCTGGAGGGCAGTTAGGGGCAAACAGGCTGGCAGGGGAGCAGTTAGGCATCAATCAGGCTGGCAGAAGAGTGGTTGGGGGTGATCAGGCTGGCAGGCAGAAGCAGTTAGGGGCAATTAGTAAGGCAGGCAGGTGAGCAGTTGGGAGCTAGCAGTCTTGGGTTGTAAAAGGGATTGGGTTTAAAGGGCAGTTGGACATCCTTCGAGGGGGTCCCAGATTGAAGAGGAAACAGGCTGGGCTGAAGGACATCTTCTTCCCCACCCAGCCCCAGCCCCCCCATGCACCAATTTCATGCACCAGGCTTCTAGTAATCAATAATAGTTTACAAAATGCAAAGTAGGTTTCATACTTAATTGATTGCATTATCTCTCATTCCCATTATAAAAGCTTTTTCTGTTGGAGAAATGCCTAAAGTTTGGTGTGACCGGAGCATCAAATACATTCGGGTAATTTATGAGAGTAAGGCTGGACAAATAGTCAGATCATGGCCTCTGTCTGCCATGTTAAGATTTTGGATTTTTTTCTGAAAGCAATCAAGGGTGACTGGCTGATGAATTCCAGGAAGGGTTGAAAGATAGCATACGATTTTAATTTAGAAAAATACCCCTGGTGGCAGTGTGAAGTGTAGATTGGTGTGTTGGGGAGTGGTGGCAGAGGCCATTAGGAGGCTATCAGGATAATGAGGGCCTAAAGTAAGGCAGAGGAAAGCTAAGGAGGGAATAATTTAGAGAGATAAGAACATTGAATGATTTTACTTAGTGACAAAGTAGATGTAGGTATGTGTGTGTTCGTGTGTGAGGCAATGTGAATGTGTGTGGCAGTGTGTGAATATCAATGTGTCTGATTGGGTGTGGGGTGTCTACACTAACTCCTATCTTTCTGATTTAGAGCAACCAGGTGAGATGCAAATGATAGGAGAAGAAGCAGGAACAGGATTCCTCCAGTGGAGTGGTGGAAGAGGATGGCTCATTTACAAATTTAAGGTACATAAGGGATATCTAAGAGAAAAGACACAAAAGGTAGGCCTGAAAATCAGGGACTTAAAGGTACAGATACAGAATTTTAGAAAATAAAATTCAATTTAAAATTTTAATCAAATTAAGACATACACATAGTTAAAAGCATAAAATAGTCCATAATAGCTTACAAAAGACATAATTACAATATGACAATTATCAATTTATTGCCTATCGTGTCCAAATCTATCCCTCATTGTTTGCTTTACAAGTTGTCTCCAGCCCAAGGCAGGTTCTCAATCTTATGGTTATATTCATAATCCTTGTGATTAGAAATAACTGCAAACTCTTAATAATTTCAATTTCTTATACTCTAGCCTCTATTATATACCATCTCTCACTTCACTGCTGCCAACCTTTGACCTCCCCTGGGACCAATAGTTCATTGATCTACTATCTTTAAACTGTCTCTCTCCCTGGGACACCTTCATTCCCTTCTTAACCAGTTTAATTCATGGGTAATCATAATAATCTCTCTTACATTTACTCTTGATTCCTTGCCCCATCTCTTCCTTCATTGCACTGCTTCATGATATTACAGTTGGGTCAAGTCCTTCTTTCTCTGAGCTTACAGCCATGCAGCTCAGCATTTCTGGAGAAAAACTTACAACACTGCTTCATAATTCAGCATGTAAACCTCAAATGGGTCCTTACCACAGCCAGGCAATTGCAGAGCTCATTCATTCTCCCATACAACTACTTCACATTTTCTTCCACCTTCAAGTTGTCTACATTGGCTGTTTTCATTTTCTCTTCTCCATTTTTTTTTCTTCATCTCCTTCATATTAGGATGATTCCCCCAGCATTCCAAAGAATGACTCTTGTCAAGGTAACCAATGATTTCCATATTACTAATTACTAAATCTGGTGGCCAACCCCTAGTCCTCATCTTGTTTTAACTATCAGCACATTTGACAGGGTTAATTATACCATTTCCTTGATTCAGTTTCTTCACTTTGT
>PVJN01066279.1:0-10040 GCA_004026805.1 Lasiurus borealis
ATGCACTCATCTGCTGACGGGCACCTAGGCTGTTTCCAAATTGTAGCTATTGTAAATTGTGCTACTATGAACATAGGGTGCATAATTCCTTTCTGATTGGTGTTTCTAATTTCTTAGGATATTTTCCTAAGAGTGGGATTATGCGTCAAATGGGAGATCCATTTTTAGTTTTTCTGAGGAAACTCTATACTGTTCACAGTGGCTGCACCAGTCTGCATTTCCAGCAACAGTGCACAACAGTTCCATTTTCTCCGCATCCACACCAACAATGGATCTTTGTTGATTTGTTGATGAATGCCGTTCTGACAGATGTAAGATGGTATCGCATTGTCGTTTTGATTTGCATCTCTCAGATAATTAGTGACTTTGAACATGTTTTCATATGTGTCTTGGCCTTCCTTCTGTTGTCTTTCAAAAAGGTTCTATTTAGGTCCCTTGTCCAATTTTATTGGATCGTTTATCTTTTATTAAGTTGTATAAGTTGGTTGTAGATGTTGGAGATTAAACCGTTATCAGTGATAAACATTTGCAAATATGTTCTCCCATACAGTGGTCTTTCTTGTTGTTTTGTTGATGGGTTCTTTTGCTGTGCAAAACCTTTTTATTTTGATGTAGTCCCATTTGTTTATTTTTTCTTTAGCTTCCACTCCCTTTGAATCAGTATCAGTGAAGAAATTCTTTCAGCATATGTCTGAGATTGTGCTGCCTGTGGATTCCTCTAGTATTTTTGTGGTTTCCCGTCTAATGTTTAAGTCCTATATCCATGTTGACTTTATTTAAGTGTATTTACCTACTCGTTACACTCTTAATGCTACACTTTATCCCTAAACTGAATGTAACTTAACTAATCTTCACTGAACTTAATTGCTACTGGTCTTTGCAATTTCGGCTGATTTAAAAAAAAAACATGTCCAACGAGGTTTGCCTCTCCCTCTCTTTCAGAATGTTTCTGAAATGGGTGAGGCAAGTTTCATAGAACAGCTGCGATGCACGACCAGTTTCAACTTTTTTGGGGTGTTTATTTTCCACGAAGTGTGACACCCTCTCCCACATTCCTAAGATCTCCTTTATTTCACTTGTAGAGATCTCCTCCACCTCTGGCTCCTCCTCAAAACCAATTTCTTGGAGAACCTCCACATGTTGCTGAGACTGCAACTCTTGTAACTCCTCCGTGGTGAGTTCCAGAGAGTGCTCCTCGACGAGCTCATTCACATCTCTCTCATCCAACTCCAGGCCCATGGATTTTCCCAGAGACACTATCTCCTCCTCCATTGGCACCTTGGGTTCGAATCCTTTGAAGGTCCTTTTGGCTACGGCCTCAGGCCACAGCTTCTTCCATGCAGAAGTCAAAGTCCTCGTTGTAACACCCAGCCAGGCCTGATCAATAATTCTGAGGCATATCACGATGTTAAAGTCGTTCTTCCAGAACTCTCGAAGGGTGAGGTTTGTGTTCTCTGTCACCTCAAAGGAGCGCCGGAACAGGTGCTTGATGTACAGCTTTTTAAAATTAGAAATCACCTCCTGATCCATGGGCTGCAGGATAGGAGTGGTGTTGGGAGATAGGTAGACAACATTTATAAACTTGAACTCTTTGAGGAGTTCATCTTCGAGGTTTGGTGTGTGAACAGAAGCATTGTAGAGGACGAGGAGGGCTTGGATGGTTAGGTTGTTTTCCTGTAGATATTTCTTAACAGAAGGGCCAAAAACCAGGTTTACCCACTCCACAAAGAACTGCCTGGTGACCCATGCCTTCGGGTTTGCCCTCCACATAACTTGCAGTTTATCTTTTAAAATCTTATGTGACTTAAAGACTCTGGGGTTTTCCAAATGGTGTATGAACAGAGTCTTGATCGTGAGATCGCCACTCGCATTGGCGCACAGTGTGAGAGTTAGCCTATCCTTCATGGGTTTGTGGCCTGGCATCACCTTCTTCTCTGCTGTTATATAAGTCCTATTTGGCATCTTCTTCCAGAAAAGCCCTGTCTCCTCACAGTTGAAGACTTGCTGGGGGATATATCCTTTGGCTTCTATCAGTTCGGAAAAAGTTTTGAGGTAATCCTCAGCTGCCTTCACATCCGAACTTGCTGCCTCACCATGCCTGATGATGGATTGAATGTTGGACCTTTTCATCTACTGGCTTTAAATGAGTCTTTCGATTCTTCATCTGTGGAAGTGTTCGGGGTCTGCTCCATCAAATCACTGTAAATCACTTGTGCCTTCTTGCATATGAGGCCCTGTGTTAATGTATCTCCTTTAAGCTGCTTCTCCATCACCCACACCATCAGTAGATTCTCCATCTTTTCATGAAGAGAGCTACGGAGCTTAGAAAGTATTATAACACCCTTAGCTGGTGTTATACCCTTTATCTACTCCTCCTGTTTAAGCATAGTGCATATCATTGAAGTACTACACCCGTACTGCCTCGCCAACTCAGCCACTCACACACCTTGATCATATTTATCTATGATTTCAGGCTTTAATTCAGTAGACATCATTCTCTTCTGAGAACTAATCTTTCCACTCACTTTCTTCAGACCCATGGTATTAAAAAATGTGATAAAGTATGTAAATGCACAAAAGATGCTTTGACAACGAGGTAAACAAGCACACTGACTGAGGCGTGAGAAACTATGAGACGCTCCAGTCTCGGTAAACTGGTGGGTTGTGTGCAACTGGCCAATCTGCGCGATTACTCTTATCTCAATTGTTGCAAGTATTTCAGAGCAAAAAATCGCTCACTTGAAGTCTCGTATCTCAAAAATCTCCTATGTTAGGGCACTAGTATCTCGAGGCACCACTGTATTCCATTGTTCTATATGTCTGTTCTTGTGCCAGTACCAGGCTGTTTTGAGAACAGTTGCTTTGTAATATAGCTTGAAATCTGGTATTGAGATCCCACCTACTTTATTCTTCTTTCTCAGTATTGCTGTGGCTATTCGCGGTATTTTTTTGTTTCAGATGAATCTCTGAAGAATTCTTTCTAGGTCTGTGAAATACATCCTTGGTATTTTAATGGGTAGTGCATTGAATCTATAGATTGCTTTAGGTAGTATGGACATTTTAATGATGTTGATTCTCCCAATCCATGAGCATGGTATGCTCTTCCATCTATTAACATCTTCCTCTATCTCTCTTTTCAGTTTCCTGTAGTTTTCTACATATAGGTCTTTTACCTCTTTAGTTAGGTTTATTCCTAGTAATCTTAACATTTTGGTGCGATGGTAAATAGGATTGCTTTTTGAGTCTCCCTTTCTTTAATTTCACTATTTAGTGTACAGAAATGCCACAGATATCTTGGCATTAACTTTGTATCCTGCTACATTGCCGAATTCATTTATTAAGTCAATTAGTTTTGGAATGGAGTCCTTCAGGTTTTGTATGTACAATATCATGTCATCTGCAAATAATAACAGCTTTACTTCTTCTTTTCCAATTTGGATGCCTTTTATTTTTTCTTCTTGTCTAATTGCAATGGCTAATACTTCCAGTACTATGTCATACAGGAGAGGTGAGAGTGGGCATCCCTGTCTTGTTCCTGTTCTTAGGGGAAATGGTTTTAGTTTTTGCCCATTGAGTATGATGTTGCTGTGGGTTTATCGTGTATGGCTTTTATAATGTTGAGGTATGATCCTTCTTTTTATCAAGAAAGAGTGTTGGATTTTGTCACATGCTTTTTCTGCATCAATTGATATGACTATGTGATTTTTATCTCTCCATTTCTTTATGTGATGTATCACGTTTTATTGATTTGTGGATATTGTACCATCCCTGCATTCCTGGGATGAATCCTACTTGGTCATGGTGTATGATCTTTCTGAAGTACTGCTGGATCCGATTTGATAGAATTTTGTTGAGGATTTTGGCATCTATATTCATGAGAGATATTGGCCTATAATTCTCTTTCATTGTGTTGTCTTTATCTGGTTTTGGTATTAGGGTGATGCTGGCTTCATAGAAGGTGTTGGGAAGTGTTCCTTCTTCTTGAATGTTTTTGAATGGTCTGAGGACGATAGGTTTTAATTCTTCCTTGAATGTTTGGTAAAACTCTCCTGTGTAGCCATCTGGTACCGGGCTTTTATTCCCTGGAAGCTTTTTGATGACTGCTTCAATTTCTTCCATAGTTATTAGCCTATTGAGATGTTTAGATTCTTCCTGATTGAGTTTTGGAAGGTTATATTTTTCTAGGAATATCTCCATTTCTTGCAGGTGTCCAATTTGTTGGAATAGAGTTGTTCATAGTATTTTTTAACAATCCTTTGTATTTCGGTGGGGTCTGTTGTTATTTCTCCTCTTTCATTTCTGATTTTGTTTATTTGGGTCTTCTCTCTTTGCTTCTTGGTGAGCCTGGCTAGAGGTCCATCAATCTTGTTTATCCTTTCAAAGAACCAGCTCTTGGTTTTGTTGATCTTTTGAATTGTTTCTTTGGTCTCCATGTTCTTTATCTCCCCTCTGATCTTTACTATTTCCTTCCTTCTGCTTACACTGGGCTTTTCTTGTTGCTCTCTTTCTCGCTCTTTGAGTTGTAGGATAAGGTAATTCATTACCATTGTTTCCTGTTTTTTGCAGTAGGCTTGTAGGACTATGAACTTCCCTTTCAAGACTGCTTTCACTGTGTCTCTTAAATTTTGTATTGTTGTATTGTCATTTGTTGCCATGATCTTTTTTATATCTTCCTTGATCTCTCTGGTTACCCAGTTGTTGTTTAATATCATACTGTTTAGTCTCCATGTGTTTCCCTTCTTTGTATTGTTTTTATTGTAGTTAATTTCCAGTTTTATGCCACTGTGGTCTGAGTAAATGCTTGATATGATTTCTATCTCCTTGAATTTGAAGAGACTTTTCTTGTGACCCAACATATGATCTATCTTTGAACATGACCCACGTGCACTGGAGAAGAATGTATATTCTGTGGCTTTGGGGTGAAATGTTCTCAAGATGTCAATTAATTCCATCTGGTCTAGTGAGTAATTTAGGATTAATGTTTCTTTGCTGATTTTTTGTTTAGAGGATTTGTCCAGTGGTGACAGTGGGGTATTAAAGTCTCCTACTATGATTGTATTACTGTCAATCTCTCTCTTAATATCCTCCAGGAGTTTTTTCATGTATTTAGGTGCTCTTCTATTGGTTGCATATATGTTTAACAAAGAAATTTCTTCCTGTTGGATTGTTCCCCTTAGTATTATGAAGTGGACTTCTTTATCTCTTGTTATGTCCTTTACTCTGAGATCTAATTTGTCAGATATTAGTAATGCAACCCCAGTTTTTTTATCATTTGTCTGAAATATAATCTTCCATCCCTTCACCCTCAATCTTTGTGCATCTATTTTCCTAATGTGGGTTTCTTGTAGAAAGCAGATATATGGATCATGTTTTCTTATCCAATCAGTTACCCTATGTCTTTTGATTGGAGCATTTAACCTGTTTACATTTAAAGTTATCATTGATAGGTACTTTTCTTTCACCATTTTTATCTTTACCCACATGTTCCTTCTTCGCTTCCTATTTCTTTTTGTTACAACAGACCCTTTAACATTTCTTGCATTGTTGGTTTGGTGGTAATATATTCCCTTAGTTCTTTTTTGTCTGTGAAGCTTCTGATTTCACCTTCAGTTTTAATTGAAACCTTTGCAGGGTACAGTATTCTTGGATTCAGACCCTTCCCTTGCATGACTTTGTATATTTCATTCCCTTCCCTTCCTGCTTGATGAGTTTCTGTGCGAAATCAGTTGCTAGGCTTATGGGGGATCCTTTGTGGGTAACTTTCTGTTTTTCTCTGGCTGCTTTTAAGATTCTTACTTTGTCTTTAGTGTTTGCTAATTTAATTATAATGTGCCTTGGTCTTCGTTTTATGGGATTCATTATGCTTGGGACCCTGTGAGCTTCTTGAATTTATGTGGGTGTTTTCTTTTCTGTATTAAGGAAGTTTTCTGTCATTATTTCTTCAAACAGGTTTTCTATTGTTTGCTCAGTTTCCGCTCTTTCTGGAACCCCAGTTATGCAGATGTTGTTTACTTTCGTGTTATCCCAAAGTTCCCTTATGCTCTCCTCTTGCTTTTAAAGTTTTTTTTTCTAGAATCTGCTGTACTTGTGTTTTTTTCCCTACTTTGTCTTCTAGCTCACTGATGCGGTCCTCTGCTTCTTCTATTCTACTTTCGATGCTTTCTATTGAATTCTTTATAGCACTGATGTCATTTTTTCATTTCTCCTTGATTATTCTGCATTTCTTCTTACTACTTCATTTCCTCTTGGTTCTTACTTACATTTTCGATTTTGTCTTCCATTCTTTTCGTCCACTCTATGATCATTTCTCTGAACTCTTTCTCTGGCAGGCTTATTTCTGCTTCTATTTGGTTTACTTCCTTTTCTGGTGATACTTGCCTTTCTGTCATATGCAGGCTGTTTCTTCGTCTGCCCATGGTCTTTCTTCTCCGGGTGTCTGGTTATGTAGTTCTCTCTCCTATGTTGTTTCTAAGGCACAAACTACAACACGACCAGGTACAACACACAAGGCACTCTCCGTGTGGCATGTGGAGTTCCTCTGAGTCCCAGTGTCTGAGCCAATTGGACAGCAATGTTCTGGGTCTCCCGGCTCTTTGGTGGGTGCTGCAGCTGTAGCTTTTCAGACCACCATAGCTATCCACTTCCCCCTGAAAGATGGTGTGATCTCCCCGTTCACACTGGTGGCTCAGGCAGACAAAAATTTCATGGCAGTGGGGCTGCCTCTTCAGAGGAGCTCCACCCAGCAGTCCACCACCTGCTCATGGAGGATAAGTGACTCTTAACTTGCCAAAAAAACACTCCCCGTGAGACTCAGCTGCTCTCTCTCTCTGTCTGCCCAGTGACAAGGTTCCAGACACGTCCACCTATTCCGGCATCAATTTTTTTTCTCGGTTTTCTATTCTTTAATGACATATCCTTTTTGTTTATGAATAATTTTTAATTAATTAATAATTTATTTTTGGTTTTTGAGCATCTTTAATACAGTTGTTTTCATCTTTGTTTAGTAGGTCTGCCATCTGGTCTTCTTTAAAGGGTTAAGCCTCAGTTCATTTATATTTTTTCTTTGGGCTCAATAATTGTTTCTTTGCATATCCTGTTATACAATATTTAATATTACTAAAGAACTTATATAAGACAATAATATTCAAAGGTAGGGTTAATTTTGTCATAATCTGGTTGTGTGATATTGCTATTCAGTAAACTAAGAGCTAAATTTGGCCAATAGATCAGATTTCAAAAAATATATATATATAGTCTGACTATCTTAGGAGTCTAGACATAATGGTTTTCCTTCCATGGTTTAGTGTTCTGTTAATCTGACCGATCGAGTCAGATCCAGCCTATAATGAAGACAGTAACTTCACTGAGCATACTGAGAAAATTTTTGTTTTAGCATTCCTTGTTTGGGAAAATGCTTGATATTTGGCTGGATATTCAACTTTTTGTGTGTGTGTGTGTGTGGAATAGTAGTCCTACTTTAGTTAACATGTTTTTAAAACTCTAAAATTTCAAATATAATTATAATAGGTAGTAGTCAATGAATATATTTCAGTATTAACTTTTTAACATTTTTTCAATTATAGAGGTATAAATCCTAAGGATCTATGAAGAGAGGCTATTCTGAGGAAGAGAGCATATTTTTATAATTCCTTTTTTTTGGTCAATGCAAATATAGATTTTACATGTTCAATACTTTTCTGACTTATAGAAGTGCTCTGGAATTGGTGTAGTGAGAATCTTCTACACCATATACATGTATCCACCTTTACTTATGTGCCTTAACTGAGTAGAATGATATAAGACAGTAGAAAATTCAGAGCTACATTGCCACTCATTTATTTGAGCCAATGACATAGAACAGTGGTCAGCAAACTCATTAGTTACAGAGCGACAAACCACGGCTCGCGAGCCACAGTTTTTCGACCACTGAATAGAGCATTGGTTCCTATACTGGTGATACAGTAAAGTCAATGAAGGAACATTCTCTAGATTCCCAGGTTTATGACTGAGACCCAGAAATCACCTTTTTAGGGAGTTTTTCTGATTTAGGGTGATTATACTGATATTTGGGGAAATGATACAGAGTAAAGCAGATATTTAATTTATTCTTTGTGTATGTTTCTAATCATATTTTAATGTTACCCTTTGTCCAAATTGCATTAGTACTAGCATATTTTCTTTTGTCCTTTAAAAATAAAAAGTGTAATAATTTGTGAGTTTGTACTGTTGTTTCATGTAGAAGAATGCTTTTATTGGACATACCACATTAAAGGTGCCTTGCTAGATGCACTGAGATATAAGAAATTACAAATAGTGGAATCCCATCATAGATGAATTGACTACAAATTAACTATCCTACAATTTGACTCTATCATGCTACGTGGACCCTAAAAATGTTTTAGTGTACTTAGAGAGATGAGAAGTATTATTAGAATTTAGAAAAATTTTATAGTTGCCTACAGCTTTGTTTTTTTTTCTATATTGACAGCTTTTTGGACAGAAATAAAATACTTGGGTACCATAGCTAGGAAGCCTTTAAGTTTAGTGCTTTAGATCTGGACATTTAAGAACATCTAGAAGAAAGACCATTAATGAAAAACAAATTAACTTATTTGTATGTGTTTGTGAATATTCAGTAAATGGTATCCTTTATTTGGCTGTTGTATTAATGAATATAATGGCTTGGATAGTTGTTGTATGATATATATGTGTGTGTGTGTGTGTGTTTTTAAAATTCCATTGTTTATTTTTAGTTGTGTACTTAAGAGTTTTTAATGTCTTCAAATTTAAAGTAAACAAAATAACAACAACAACAAAGTCACTGCCATATTTGTATTCCAAAATGTGGTTTAGTGGTACACATAGAAAAAGGGTCATATGATTCAGTCAACTTTAATTCTCACATAAGTACATAAAATAAATAAAGTCAGGTAATTTAGTAGGTTAAATAGTTATTAACCAAGACCAGCAAATGGAAAAAAATAAATGGTAAGTTGTGTTTTTTTTTTTGTTACTGTTTTTCTTCTTTACTACTCTTAACAGAGTATCTATGGTAATTTACTTGGATTTTCAGAGCAGTCATCTCATTCAGAATAGTGAAGCACCTAGCCTTTGGCAAAAGTATCTTCTTTATATGGATCTTAGCAGCAATTTTCTCCATTCTTGTTTTCACTATAGCAAGAGCATTTAGAAATGCAAATACTTAAGGTCTACTCTAATCCAGTTAAATCAGAAACTCTTGGGATGGGCCCAACTATTATGATCCCTTCCAAGTGTTGAATGGCTTCTTTGCATTAGTGATTTGAGGTCTTTGGTGTTCATAAACTCTATTCAGATTTGATCTACCCATAATTTATTTTTATTAGTAGTATTTAAAGTTATTTTATATTGAGGAAAACTCAATAAATGTATACCATTAAAGTCTACTCTCACAGTTTTGAGTGAGAGGAGTATATTTTAGTTCAAGTTGCACTTGGTACTTAACATACCATCAAAGAATTGTTGCCCAAGAAATTGTTTAGAACAGGAGTCTGATTCTGTGCTTTGCTGCTGGCACCGCCACCCGCATGCCGCTTGATTCTTGTCTTCGATGTAATATGATAATATATAAACAGTAGTCTGTATCACTGTGCTTGGCATTTGACACATGACATATAAGTAAACCATTTAATTTAATCTACACAATGGATTACATAATATTTTTGTTTCAAATTGTACCAAGGTGAAAACTGGGGTTTAGGAAAGTTAATTTTTAAAGGTCACACCAAAGAACCAAGAACTCAAACCTAGGCCCAGCTGAAGACAAATCTCTTTAGGACACTTTAGGATAGTCTTACTTTCCTTGTTTTGCTTCTTGGCTTTGCCTGATTTTGATTTATTTTAAGTTTGATGTACAAGTGGACTTTTTCTGGATATTTCCTTGCTTACAGTTCCAATTTGAATAGTGTTCGCAAGTATTTCTATTTTTCATCACTTGTGACTTTCTAAGGAAAATTTTAAAATACCAGAAAAAATAATAAAAGTAAAATGCAAATTGATCA
>PVJN01066280.1:0-10040 GCA_004026805.1 Lasiurus borealis
GGAGGAGGAGGAGGAGGAGGAGGAAGAGGAAGAGGAAGAAGAGAAAAGGGGTCAGAACAATATTTGACAAAAATAATGGCTTTGTGCAATGCACGTAAAACAGTGCTTCGATGGAATCTATGTCTTCGAATGCTTATACAGTGGTACCTCAAGATAGGAGTTTAATTCGTTCCGTAACCTTGAGGCGTGGGAAACTATGAGACGCTCGAGTCTCGATAAATTGGTGAGTCGTGTGCAGCCGGCCGATCCGTGCGATGACTCCTATCTCATGTATCAAGAAAAAAAAAAATCAAGTTGTAAGACCAGTGCTCTAATTATTCCACATTAAGAATCTAGGGGGGAACAAAAGAAAGAAAATGAAACCACAAGTAAGAGTGAGGAAATAAAAATGAGGGTAGAAATCAAGGACCTCGAACATTAGCAAATACTAGGGGGAAAAAAATCAATGAAATGAAAACCTGTTTTTTGTTTTTTGTTTTTTAAAAAACACCCTTAAAACCATAAACTCCAGCGAGACAAATTAAAACACAAACACCCAGCCGAGACCAGTTTGGCTCAGTGGATAGAGCGGACTGAAGGGTCCCAGGTTCGACTCCAGTTGGGGGCATGTACCTTGGTTGCAGGCACATCTCCACTGTGGGGAGTGCAGGAGGCGGCTGATCGATATCTCTCTCATCGATGTTTCTGACTTTCTATCTCTCTCCCTTCCTCTCTGTAAAAAATCAATAAAATATATTTAAAAAAAAAAACTAAAAAACACACACACACAGGCACAGGTAAGCACCACGTCAGAATGGAAGTGAAAGTGGGACCTAGATCCTCCGGAGAGCAAAGGGCAGGAAGGGGACAGAGGAACAACTTCCTATGAATAAGTCCAGCCACGTAGAGACAGCGAACAAGGTATAAATTACTAACGCTGACGCAAGGAGGGGGGAGAAATCTAGACAGCTCTGTCCCTCGCCAAGCCATAGAATTCTCACCGAGGACACCCCACACTGGGTTTGGAACTAGGTGGCGTCACACTGGAGGACCCCTGACTGGAAGAAATCCCGCCAGCCCACCCAACCACCAGTTCACAAACTGGAAGAGGAAGTACCCCCAGCTCACTGGCGAGTTGAGAACCGGAAGAAGAAGATATTACAACCAAGAAAAACACAACCGGTTGCCGAAACCGGTGTGGCTCAGTGGATAGAGCGTCGGCCTGCGGACTGAAAGGTCCCGAGTTCGATTCCAGTCAGGGGCCTGTACCTTGGTTGCGGGCACATCCCCAGTAGCGGGTATGCATGAGGCAACTGGTCAATGTCTCTCTATCTCATTAATTCTCTATCCCTCTCTCTTCCTCTCTGTAAAAAAATCAATAAAATAAATATATTTTAAAAACGCTGGTACATTTATACAATGGAATACTGTGCAATTGTAAAAAAGAAGGAGCTTTAAAAAAAATACAACGGGCTGAAAGGTGGTACAGGAGGTAGAGAGGGCGTGTGGGGAGCGGGGGGTGAGTGGTGATGGAATTCCAGAGGCTGGACTTTGGCTGGCAGACGGCAATACGATAGACAGAGGCTGTGTTGTCAACCTGACGCCTGAAATCCATATGATGCTATAACCGATGTCACCCCAATAAATTCCACAGAAAATTTTTGTTTTAATAAAAAAATATATATATAGCCGACCAATGCTCCTCATTAACATATAGAAAAGATCTCTAATATAATTCCACCCAATGAAATAAATCCAGGTATGTATGAGAAAAAGGAGCATACCAGCTGGAAGGTGATGTAGTTTGATATTAAAGGGAGAGATACGATCGTTTCAGTGGATGAGGAGAAAGCGTTGGACAAAAATCAATGCTGATCTTAAAGGGAGAGATACGATCATTTCAGTGGATGAAGAGAAAGCGTTTGACAAACATCAATGCTGATCATGTTAAAAACGCTCAGCAAAGTGGGACTAGAGCAGCAATTCTCAACCTTCCTGAGGCCGCGACCCTTTAAGACAGCTCCTCATGGGGTGGTGACCCCCAACCAAAAAATGATTTCCGTTGCTACTTCATCGCTGTAATTTTGCTACTGTGATGAACTGTCATGTAAATATCTGATAGGCAGGATGTAGTTTCCTTGTTACAAACGGAACATAATGAAAGCATAGGGATTCATCCCCAAAACAATATGTAATTATATATTGTGAAATACTTATTTCTAATGACAAATAAATGAAATTTTGTCTTGAATCATGGTGTAGCATGGGCAACAGTCTTCCTATGACAACAGTAAACTACATGGCTACACTTTGCTACATGGAGGAGCGGAGACATGTGTGTGTGGGGACACGTGAAAGCCATTGGCCGTGGGTCAGGGGGGCGGGAGAAAGCAACGCCCAGGCCTCCGGGATTGGATGGGAAGCGAAATGATTGACACCTGCTTCCTTTCCGCAGGTGGGCACGGCGTCTCAGTAGCCAACAGTGATCACGTGATAACCATCACTGTGCGGGGGTTGGCGGTCTCCGCTCGGGTGCCGAGGCTGCGTTTGAGGGTCCGGATGCCAAAGGCACTGTCAGCTCAGGTAGGGTAGAGGTGGGTGAGCCTGGGCCCGCCCACCTGTCCTTAGTGCTATCAGTTAGAATTTCCCATCTCCCACCCCGCCACGCGGGACTTTATGTCCCTGGGTGGGCAAGGCCAACACCAGGCCTCCCTGAGCCTGGGGGTTCGCAGCGCCCCTTTCTGCCCGCAGTGGCCAGGACAGACCAAGGTGCCTCAGAGATGGGGCGAGGAACCCCACAGATCACCTCCCCAGGACCCCCTGTCCTGCCTGGGGGTCGGGGGTCTCCTCGGTCCCACAGCTGCCCAGGCTCTGCCTCCTCGTTTATCCACCAGAGTCCAGATGGGGGGCAGCCCAGGCCCCGAAGCAGCAGGAATCCCGGCTGTGGGTGCCCAGAGCCGGGTCCCGCTGGGGAGAAAGCAAAGGGGTCACTCTGAGGGGCGTGGAGGGCGGAAGGGGATGTAAAGGCCAGAGGTGGCTGTAGCCTTTCCTGCAAACGGGGACTCGAGTCCCCTGCAGGGCGGGGTCCCTCGGTGTCAGCCCTCTGGTTTCATGGAGAACTCGGGCCCAGGGGTGGGGAGTGGAGAGGGCCTAAGAGGATACCCTGATTCAGGCTGCTCCCCAGAGTGGATAGGCCTGCAGAGTTGTGTTCTGATTGGGTGCATTAGCCTGTGGGAATGACCGCTGAGGGGGGCAGCTGGATCCCATCAACATTTGCATGATCATAGAATCCCCCGATTTAAGCTCAGGCCCCAGGAGGATCAGGGGTGCGGACTTCTGTGAACGTGGGAGCAGGGACTTCCTCCCCAGAGGAGGTGGCGGAGCCCAGGATCATGCACCACGCTGAGGGGGCATCTCAGACACCCCCGCCTCACCCCGCTCCCCCAGGGAGGCCCGGCTGATGTGCAGGTGAGGGCAGCCAGGTCTCCGGGCTTCAGTCTGTGAGAAACAGAACCACAGGCACAAGGTGGAACCGCTTCTGCGGAGCCCATGTCACCAAGCCCAGACGCAACGAGTGACAGTTTCACCTCCCCAGGCATGGGATCTCAGGCCAGCCAGTCAGAATGGAATCCCAGGCCAGCCACTCAGAATGAATCTCAGGCCAGCCAGTCAGAATGAGCCCCAGGCCAGCCACTCAGAATGGAATCTCAGACAAGCCAATCAGAATGGAATCCCTGGCCAGCCACTCAGAATGAATCTCAGGCCAGACAATCAGAATGTAATCCCAGACCAGCCAATCAGAATGGAATCCCAGGCCAGCCACTCAGAATGGAACCCCAAGTCAGCCAATGGGAATAGAATCCTAGGTCAGCCACTCAGAATGGAATCCCAGGCCAGCCAATCAGAATGAATCTCAGGCCAGCCAATCAGAATGAACCCCAGGCTAGCCAATGGGAATAGAATCCCTGGCCAGCCAATCAGAATGGAATCCCAGGCCAGCCAGTCAGAATGGAATCCCAGGCCAGCCAATCAGAATGAACCCCAGGCCAGCCAATGGGAATAGAATCCCAGGCCAGCCAATCAGAATGAATCCCAGACCAGCCACTCAGAATGGAATCCCAGGCCAGCCACTCAGAATGGAATCTCAGACCAGCCACTCAGAATGAATCCCAGGCCAGCCAATCAGAATGGAAGCCATTGATGGAGAAGCCAATTAGAACCAGCCTCTGGTCCCCGGGCGCTCTCCAGCCGCACACCCACGGGCCCTGAGCGCAGGCGGGAGATGCCTCCACCTGGTGACGGGCGGCAGGCCCAGCCGTTAAGTAATGCCGCCCATAAAACTCCACGAGACGCCCTCCAACACTTTACGAGCTTAAATATATAACTGCGCCGCGGTCCAGTCATCCTTTAAAATCCTAGTGGGAGGAAAGGAGCAGTAAAGAACGCCTGGCATAATTGCTTCTGGTGCGTCCCTCTCCGTGCTGTCCGGGATGCTGGAATCTTCCATTTCCTCTCCTAATTGCCCCATTATTTTGTTTCTCGGACACAACCTGACAAGTGCCCGGTGAGAGCAGTTTTGTCTGACGCTGGATGAGCGTGGTCTCCTCACTTGTCAGGGGCAACGGGGTGGGGACCAGCGGCACGGTGGCCTTGAGGATACAGGGGTGTGGGGGACCCCGCTCCTTCCATTGTTACTGTGCCTCATCGCAGGCGGGGCGCCTGGCCTGCAGCCGAGCCTCAGGACCCCACGCTCTGGTCACCTCTCATCCCCGGGACAGCCTGCGGGTTATGTCCCCAAGTTACAGATGGACACACTGAGGCTCAGCCAGCCACCCCCAGCCCCAGGTCACGCAGCTGGCCTCTGGGTCAGCGGACAGTCCCCTGGGCGGCAGGACCCCAGTTTCCTACATTGCCAAGTTCATTTATTAAGTCTATTTTGATGGAGTCTTTCGGGTTTTTTATGTACAGTATCATGTCATCTGCAATTAAGGACAGCTTAACTTCTTCTTTTCCAATTTGGAGGCCTTTTATTTCTTCTTGTGAAATGGCAATGGCTAATACTTCCAGTACTATATTGAACAGGAGTGATGAGAGTGGGCATCCCCGTCTTGTTCATGTTCTTAGATGAAATGGTTTTAGTTTTTGCCCATCCTTCTCTCCTTGTATTTCTCTCTCCTCCTTCCCCTTCTCTCTCTTCCTGCTCCACCTGTAACGGTCAGAACGGACTAGGTCATGCTACTGTGATGAACAGCCCAGAATCTCGGTGGCTCGGCATCACAGATGCTGCTCCTCGTTCACTGCAGGTCGGTGGGGGTCTCCGGTCACTGTCCTCCTCCACTGAAGCTGATATGACCCCGCCCTGGCCCAGCCCCCCATCACGGAAGCCAATCGGGGGCCCTGGCGAGGCACATGTGATGCGGGAGGGTCTGTCTACCTGGCGTTTGTGCTTAAGTCCCCGTCCACATGGTGCTGGCCAAAGCCAGTCCCAGGGCCACCCTGACCTGAATGGACTGGGGACCGAGGTCCGGCCACACACAGGAAGGAGAACTGGAGTATTTGGAGGATCTGAAGGCGCCGTGACGCAGCCCCTCAGGGTGGGCTGGACTGCGAAAACCGTGGGTCCGTGGCTGGCAGTCCTGAGCTGGGAGTCCACCGGCTGTGCCCTCCACCTCTGCTCTCTCCTCACGTGGCCCCTCCCTCTGTGGGTCTGGGTCCTTGTCACCTACACGGTCCCACAGGCTCTGCGCTTAGAAGGGTGTTCGGTTATTTTACAACTGGAGGCTCCATGCACTTATCTAGCATCTCTGTCCATCCATCATCTATCTGCCTAGCTATGTCTATTATCTATTATCTATCTATCATCTATCATGTTTATCTATCCATCCCTTCACCCATGTATCTATCAACCCATCTATCCATTATCCATCTACTATCTACCTATTATCTATCTATCTATCTATCTATCTATCTATCTATCTATCATCTATCATGTTTGTCTACCCATCCCTTCACCCATGTATCTAACAACCCATCTACCCATTATCCATCTATCTATTATCTACCTATCTATCTATCTATCTATCTATCTATCTATGTATCTATCATCTCTCTCTCTCCCTCTCTATTTATCTATCTATCTATCATACCGATTACTAATGCAGATTTTTTCACTAGATGGAGTTACACGTATGTTGATATATATGTGATTTCATACGTATGCTATTTTGTTGTATTGACAACAAGCTTCAACACTTCATATGTCAAATTTTCTGAAGGTGTTAACATCATAGATATTTTTACACTTAACAATTTGGAATTTCATGCCGCCCCAAAAAAGAGCATTTGTGGGAAGTTTTAATTCATGACTTTATTTTGAAGAAAAGTGCTGCTGAAAGTTATCATATACTTTGGGAAGTTTATGGTGAACATGCTCCATCTCAAGATAGCTGGGACGCTGGTTTAAACGCTTTACAAGGATTGATTTTAATGTGAAAGACAAAGAATGTCCAGGTCAATTTGGGCCAAGCTTTCATCATAAAATGACCAGAATGGGCCAGAAGACACAGCAAAGTAATTTTGCTTCATGATAACACACCATCACACACTTCAGAACAAGCTAAAGATACGTTAAAAGATCTTGCCCGGGAAGTATTTACCCACTCACCGTGTTCACCAGCCCTTGCTCCTTCAGATGACCACTTGTTCAGATCGATGGCTCACGCACTTTCTGAGCAGCACTTCAAAACATGAAGAAGTGGAAATTTGGTCTCTGAATGGTGTGCTTCAAAACAAGAAAAGTTCTGTTGGGAAGGTCTCCACAAATTCCTTGAAAGATGGGGAAATGTGTAGCTAGTGATGGACATCACTTTGGATAAAGCACTTTTGATGTTTCTCTAGACATTATCATGTTTTCTTTGATTACAAAATTTGCATTAGCAATGGTTACAACTGGTATCTATCATCTATATCTATCTATCTATCTATTAATCTATTATCTATCTATTTATCTATCTAGCTACCTATTATCTATATCTATCTATCATCTATCTATCTATCTATCTATCTATCTATCTATCTATCTATCTATCCATCCATTCTAACTATCATCTACCTATCATCTATATCTCTATCTATCTATCTATCTATCTATCTATCTATCTTTTCTATCATGTATAACCCAGATCCCCCAGGAGACTCTCCCTTTTGATGAACTCAAAGCCAGCAGGTGAGGGACCTCCGCTGCCCCTGCAGAGTCCCCTCACCTTTGCACCCTAAGGTGACCTGCTCACAGGAGCCATCGTCCATCACATCCTACAGGGGTGGCCACACATAGGTTTACAGTCGTGAGCACTCAACACACAGAGTGTATTCTTGTACTATTATTTGTTTATTAATTGTTATATTATTAAAGGCCCAGTGCATGAAAACTCATGAAGTCCCTCAGCCTGGCCTCTCCTCTCTCACAGTCCGGAAGCTCTCAGGGGCAGAGGTGACCAGGTAATCAGGGGAAGGTGATGCCCCATCACACCTCTGCTGCCGCCACTGCCTGCCGTGCAAGCCTCAGCCGGCCTGGTTACCTGTGCCTTGGGCAGCCGGGGCTGGCTAGGCAGCTGCCATCTGAGCCTTGCCTGTGTCTCAGGCTGGCTCTGGGCAAATGGGAGTGAGGGGACTGGGCAGCCATCTTAGGGCTGTGGGCACTGCCATCTTTGAGGGCAGGGCAGTCAATTAGCATATTCCCTCCTTATTGGCTGTGGGCGCTGCCATCTTTGAGGGTAGGGCAGTCAATTAGCATATTCCCTTCTTTTTGGCTGTGGGTGCCGCCATCTTTGCGACGGCGTGAGGGTCAATTAGCATAATCCCTCCTTATTGGATAGGAGTTACTTGTCTCACTTTTCTCCTCCTCACTCCAAGTCCTTCCTCTGGTTTCTCTTTTAGGGACTGGTGGCCTGTAATTGAACCCAGGGTGCCCACTCTGGGGCGTGTCTATGGGTCCCGAATGCTGGTCTCACACAAGACTCTTCCACGCACACCAGCTCCCAGGGCTCTCAGCTGTCCCCTCTGAGTCACCACCGACTGTGCTTTATAGACCAGGGGGCTGACACTCGGGTCGAGGGCCGTGCCCACAGCACCAGAGCCAGGCCCTCACTCGGTGGTCGGCCTGGAATGCCAGCTTGTCCCAGGGGTGGAGACGCCGGCAGGGCAGGGGTGCGACAGCGAATGTAGGCTGGGCTCCTGGCTGTCCCTCACGGGCTGCGGGATTCGGACAGTGTGGCGGCATCTCCTTACTTCCACTTCCTCTGCAGCGAGCAGCCAAGATGTGCTGTGCGTTCTACATGGGGTGCCACGGGTGAAGTGCCCATCGGTGCCTGCGTGCAGGGCGGGCAGGCAGGCTGGTGCTGGCGAGCATTGCTTCCCATTAGTGTTGCTTTGACTGTCGCCACGGCTCCGATGACCCCATGCTAAGACTGTGTACCCTCAGGGGCAGGGGCAGAGGACGGGACAAAGTGACCCCATCACACACTGCCGGTCCTGGGCGGGAGGCCGGGTCTCTCGGGACCCCACGTTTCTCCCCCCGTCCCTCCACTTCCTCCTCCGAACGCTTCCAGCATCGTAAACCTCGTCGTGGTACCCGGGTGGCTTTATTCACCGCAGTTATGCCTAATTAGCCCGTCTTAATTGACATTACGATAAATAACTTTTCAAATCATTTTCTTCTTCCCCTGTAACACGGGGACTTGTCGGAGGGCGACCATCTCTAATTTAAACCGATGCATTAGCACAGAAGTGATTTAGTGGAGGCGGAGAGGAGATGAAATGTGAACACGCCGGCCAGCTCCCCCGTGCTGATAATGGGGGAATTCCGGGCTCATCTATCAGCGGCGGCGGCAGGCGTGGGGAGACAGTCTCGTGTTGTGAGGAGCAGATCGGCAGGGAGGACCGAGGAACAAGTGGTGCTGGGTATGTGGCCGCTGTGGGGGGCAAGGAGGAGGCTCACTCCCCACCTACACCCCCTCATTTCTGCTTCCAGTGGAAGAGGCTCGTCTCCAAGCATGCTGCCCATGGTCTTAAAGAAGACATGTTGATGTTTATTCTTGGGGCCTGTTTTTCCTCGTTTCCTGTCCAGGCTCCTGCTGACACCCAAGTCCGACATTTTAAAATGGATCAAAGTACAGTGGTACCTCGAGATACGAGTTTCATTCGTCCCGTAACCTTGAGGCGTGGGAAACTAGGAGACACTTGAGTCTCTGTAAACTGGTGGGTCGTGTGCAGCCGGCTGATCGCGCGATGACTCCTATCTCAAATGTTGCTCCTATTTCTAAGCAAAAATTGCTCACTCAATGGCTCGTATCTCAAAAATCTCGTATGTTAAGGCACTGGTATCTCGAGGTGCCACTGTACACTGTCTCCACTGTCTGGCTGTATGGTGATGCAGGAGAGAGGTCATAGATGGTAACAAGGGCAGAGAGCATGTGGAGGAGCGGCCTGCCTCCTGCCGAGGTGGAGAGTTGTGTGTGTGTGGGGGGGAACCAAAGCTGACATCTGAGGCAGAGGCATAGCCCAGGGCCTGGGGCTGACGGCCGGGCAGCCCCTCTGACCGCGGGCAGCAAGGGAGCCGCGAGCTGCTGAGCATCTTGCTCTGCCTGTCTTTGTTTTCAGCCGCGAGCGTGATGAAAAGACAACTTTATCTTCCGATTTCACATTACATTTAAGTTGTGAGGAAACGAGAGGAGATTGAATCAGTTAAGATCCTTTCTATTGAAAGTGACAAAACTCGATAGAAACTGTCTTAAGCAAAAATAAAATTTATTGGCTCGTGCGCCCGAGCAGCCTGGAGGAGTTTCAGCTTCGGGCAGAATTTCTAACCGACACGCAAACAGAGCTCTTGGCATCTCTCTCGCTCGCAGCTCTGCTTTCCCTCCGTCAGCTGCAGCCACGCGCTGCGGGCCTCTTGGTGGTGGCGGATGGGTGAGCCCTGAGCCCCCAAATTCCCAGCCCCCCAGTCCCCCAACCCCTCAGCCTCCCAGCCCCAGTTCCCCAGCCCCCAGCCCCCCAGTCCCCCA
>PVJN01066281.1:0-10040 GCA_004026805.1 Lasiurus borealis
CCAGCACGCCTTGGGGACAGGAATGGGGACACTCCAGCAGGTCGGAGGCTCCAGTTTGGCTCTGGGGTCCTATAGAGACAGGTGTGCCAACATCATCCAGCTGCAGGGGCTGGAGGAAGACAGCAGAAAGCAAGCTGGGGCCAGCCCTCCTCCCCCACTGCCCACTACCCCCCTCCACCCACCACCTTGCTAAAATAAGAAGGAGAACTCGGGCCTTCCCTGCAAGTTTGAACAGGTGTCCTCCGCATTCCTCGCTCTGCGATATCTTCTACCTTGGTCTCTGAGGCTTTGGTTGCTTGCATTGTCATTTAACTTCTCGTGCCCATTAGCATGATTTTGAGAGAAAGGGGCTGAATTGTATTCAGAACTGCATCTCCCATAATTCCCACAGGCTACACGCATAAGAGGTCTCAGCAGTTACTCGTTCAGTAGGTGCCTGCACAGGGGGAGTTAGGAGCTGTTGCCTGTATTCCCTGCTCTCCTCCACATCGCATCTGCATCACCTTCTCTCTCAGTTTGTTCCTCTGTCTATGCACAGAGAGTCTTTGACTCCGGTCCACCTCCAATGGAATCTTCTTTACCTAGCACAGTGCCTGGCATACAACTGGTATGGCTACTCCTTCATTTAACATGTGTTCCATTCTCCCACGATTTATGTCTTCTATGCTTTGTGCACATTTGATTTTTAAACCACTACTCCATAAGAGTCCATAAGGTGGGTATCCTTCCATTTTATAGGTGAAAAAACTGAGGCTCAGAGAAGGTAACCGAGGACACCCAGTTTGCAAGAGGCAGAGGCAAGATTCAAACCCAGGTGCCCACAGCCAAGCCCCCCACCCTTGCAGGCCCACTGCCTTCCCAGCCTCAAAGCAACAGCCTCTCTCGTCAAACCCTTCAAGACCTGTGAGCTACAGAAGCACAGTGCCCGGGGGAGCCGGTGTCACCGGGAGAGGTCTCAGAGAGCTCCAGCCTGGAGCTTCCCTTCACCGGGGCTGGGAGCATGGGAAGCGGGCGTTTTTCTTCCTTGCGGCCTCTGTGGCTGATTCCTCCAGTGTATCCGCCCTGGAGAATGACCGGAAGAAGTGGCTTCCGGCTGGCCCAGGGAGGAGCCGGCTCCTTCCCGCTCTACAGAGAAGAGGGTTTGGCTCCAAAGCAGCAGCTGCCTCTGCCTTGCCCTTGGACAGGGGGCACTGGAGGGTCTACTAAGATCTTTCTCTGGGACCTCCCGTAAAATCTCTACCCTTAAAACCCGTAGGACAGCCCAGCTGGTGTGCCTCAGTGATTGAGCATCAGCCTATGAACCAAGAGGTCACGGTTAGATTCTTGGTCAGAGCACATGCCCTGGTTGTGGGCGGCTCAGGGTGCGGGGATGGAGAAAGGGAGGGGGCGTGCAGCAGACAGCCAATCAATGATTCTCTCTCATCATTAATGTTTCTATCTCCTCTCCCTCTTCCTTCCTCTCTGAAGTCAATAAAAAATATATTTAAAAAACAAACAAACAACAACAACAACAAAAAAAAACCTTAGGACAGAGGCCCCAGTGTGCTCTTTCTCCTGGGAGCACGCGGTGCCTTTCCCTTGCCCCTCCTGCCCCAGGCATGTTGCCATCAGCTTCCTCACTCCCAAGCTCCAAGGGCCCTACCTTTACCTCCATAACTTATTTCCTGAGCCCGTTTCTTCTAGGAATTACTTCTTCTACCTCTGTGATTGACCAAAAAAAAGGAAAAAATATCCTCAGTTGAGGATTTAAAAAAAAAAATGTAGCTAGAAAAATTCCTAAAGTGTATACCATTCTGTAGGAAGACAACTCACAAATCTCTAAATCATTTCAATGTGATATTTGAGCAAATCCCAGATTAATAGTGAGGTCATGTGATAAGAGAATTGGGTTTGGGCTTGAAAGACTCCGTAACCTTGGGCAAATCACTAGGCTTCTAGAAGCCTCCGTTTCCCCATCTATAAATGGGCACTGTGGTGAGGAGCGGATGAAATTAGAGCCCAAGGTGAAGAGTTCCTAAACAAACGTCCACAAGGACCACAGGTTGGTTGGCCCTTTGAAGATCCCCAGTCAATGGCACCGAGAGCCAGGGAGAAGGTCCCTCTGGCTTCCAAGATGCACCGTGAGCACTGCAGGTGAGGGCCACCCACTCACACAGGTCAGTCCTGGCCCAGGGACATGGGAAATCTGTGTGTTCAGTTCACGCCCAGCTGGCCCCATGTCGCCATACTGCAAGAATGTTTCTGCTGCCTGGGTTGGAAGGAGGTACTTTCACTACAATCGCTGCAGACTTGATGTCTGTGTGTGTGTGTGTGTGTGTGTCTTTTTTATTTTTTTTAATTGATTTTTTATAGAGAGAAAGGGAGAGAGATAGAGTTAGAAACATCGATAAGAGAGAGATATCCATCAGCTGCTTCTTACACATCCCCTACTGGGGATGTGCCCGCAACCAAGGTACATGCCCTTGACCGGAATCAAACCTGGGACCTTTCAATCCACAGACCGACGCTCTATCCACTGAGCCAAACCAGTTTCAACAGACTTGATGTCTTAATATCAAAGGTTTTGCACCTTTCAGCAAGCCCACACCTCCAGGGAATGAGGCTGGGCCAGGGGCGTGCAGCCTTTCTTCAGGTAGAAGTCTAGCTCCTCAGTCTGGGAGGATCTCCTCCCTCTGAAGGCGGGTTGACCTGGTGTCTCTCTCCTCCCTGCCCAGTGGGGCTCTGTAAACCCAGACCCTGGGAGAACACCTAGATTTGCTCTCTTCTGAGCCTGGCAGTGCTGCAGGAACACAATGGGGTTCCTCATGGCAGGGCAGGTAACCCAGCAAGAGCAGGGCAGTGAAGGAGGAGAGGCCAGGAACCTGCTGGAGGCCCTTCACGAGTTGGGCAATGAGAAGAGGTGGGCGACCCACAAGTGGAGGTGTGATCCCAGGCAGCCCAAGAACTAGACCACACCTGCCCCCTGCCCCCACCCCAGGCCCAACAAGAACTATCACTGTCCCACCCAAGGTAAACAGCAGGGTCACACTGTACACTGTTGCCAAGCTCCCTGAACTGGCTTTTTGTAAGTGTGTTTCTTCTGTGTTTTATGTAGGGAAGTGAATTAATACCTCTTGGTGATGCCATCACATTTGAAGTAGCTGCCAAATTTCCTTAAGCTCAAAAGTAAACTTTCTTTAAGGGTTGATAAACCAAGCGAAGCAGTAACATCCTATGTGATTCACTCACCTATTTTTTTTCCTATGAAAATACTTTCCATTAAGGGGAGGGGTGGGGGAGGGGGGAAATACCTGTTATCTAAGCCAGTACAGGGTTTTTAAAAAGTAAAAAGTGGCTCAGGTGGTTGGAGCCTCAATCCGTGCACATTAAGTTTTCGAATTTAATCCCCAGTCATGGTCCCAGTCAAGGTGCATGCAGGAAACAACCCGTCAGTGTTTGTATATCATTGTTTCTCTCTCACACACACAACACACTTCCTTTCTCTCTAAAATCAATATGTTTGCCTCTGAGTGAGAATTTTTTTTAAAAAAGTAAACCACTAGATGCCAGAAGAAGAGAGAGAGCAAGATACTGAAAACCTATTTGAAGAAATAATGACTGAAAACTTCCTACATCTGGTCCAGGAAGCACACAGAACTCCATATAAAAGGAATCCAAAGAGGACTACACCAAGACACATCATAATTAAAATACCAAAAGCAAAAGACAAAGAGAGAATATTAAAAGCAGCAAGAGAAAAACAGTTACAGTGGTACCTCAAGATACAAGTTTAATTCGTTCCGTAACCTTGAGGCGTGGGAAACTATGAGACGCTCGAGTCTCGGTAAACTGATAGGTCGTGTGCAGCTGGCCGATCCTCGAGATTACTTGTATCTCAACTGTTGCTCATATTTCAAAGCAAAAATCGCTCGCTCGACGGCTCGTATCTCAAAAATCTTTAATGTTAGGGCACTCATATCTCAAGGTACCACTGTAATTACCTACAAGGGAGCACTCATACGATTGTCAGCTGATCTCTCAACAGAAATGATGCAGGCCAGATGAGAGTGGCAAGAAATATTCAACTTGATGAATAGCAAGAACCTACAACCAAGAATACTCTATCCAGCAAAGCTATCATTCAGAATTGAAGGGCAGATAAAGAGCTTCACAGATAAGAAAAAACTAAAGGAGTTCATCAGCTCCAAACCAGTATTATATGAAATGCTGAAAGGTATTCTTTAAGAAGAGGAAGAAGAAAAAGGTAAAAGATAAAAAATTATGAACAACAAATACATATCTATCAACAAGTGAATCTAAAAATTAAGTGAATTAAACATTTGATCAACAGAATAAACTGGTGAATATAATAGAATCAGGAGCACAGAAAGGGAGTGGACTGACAATTCTCAGGGGGAAAGTGGTGAGGGGAGTGCAGGGAGAGACTGGACAAAAATCATACACCTATGGATGGGGTCAATGGGGGGAGGTAAGGGTAGAGGGAGGGGTAGGAGCCGGGTAGAGGGGAGCTATGGAGAGGAAAAAAGAGAAACAAATGTAATAACCTGAAGAATAAAGATTTAATTTAAAAAAATAATAAAATATTTACAATAAATGAATGAATGAATGTAAACCACTAAATACAAATGATGCGGTCTTGACTCAATGTGTCCCCACCCAACCCCACAGGCTCTTCAGAGAAAAATAATGAATTACATCCTCGGCCCTTTCACTCCGGGATTGGTCACTGGGCTCCTCGCAACCAGGGGTGGAGTCTCTTTCCCCTCCCCTGGAATCTGACCAGGCCTGGCGACTTGCTTGGGCCAACAGAAGGCAGTGGGAGTGAGGTCATGCCAGGTCCAAGACTAGCCTCCATAGCCCTTGCCTGCCTCTGCTCATTCTCTGCCAGCGTCAGCTAGCCTGCCGGGGATGAGACCATGCTGTCCCAGGCCACCGCCACCTCTCTGCTTCCACCCAGGCACCCCGGATCTTGTCTGTGCCAGGATTCCAAACCAGAAGCACACAGCATCTCGTCTCTCCATGTCAGCACCTCTCTTTCAGAGTTACCCCTTGGTTTTCCAACTGGCTTCTTAATGGGGCAAGCCTGTTACCTTCTGAAATTCCTTTTTTTTTTTTTTACCGAACTATCACATGCTGTGAAATACAGTTTCCCAGTTTTCTTTACAATTCTCTGTCAGGCCAGCATCAGGCAAAATAGTGAAGTAGACGCAGTTTTTCCTTTCTGACAACCTCTCCTCTTCTGTAAGCTTCCCTCTCCACCCCCACCATTCACGTTAGGGCTCTTAGCTCCAATGAACAGACAAAGTCTGGCTGGTTCAAGCAAAATAGAAATTCGTTTAAAAGACTATTGCATACTCCACAGAACCTCTGGGAGGGCCAGAGAAGTTTCAGACTCTGCCGCCAGAAGCAATTCTGGGCTTGTCTAGCGAGAACACCACTGCCATGGGCACTGGGCACGGGGCTTGTGCCACCAACACACTATTCCTGGACACTGGATTCAGCCTCTAGCCCCACAGACACCCCAGGAACTCAGACCACCTCCAGAGAGGTTTGCAGAGTCCTTTTTTTTTTTTTTTCATCACTAGCTCCTATTCTGAGTCAGGGGGCAGATGTGTCCCCTGGGCAAAGCCCAGGCCCAACGCCCATTTCCTGTGCAAAGGGAGGCTGGGAGAGAGACTACCGGGCACTTTTATCTGCTAAAGTGGCAGGCTGTGCTGCCACCCACTAGGACAAGAAAGGTAGGCATTCCCTAAACATGAAGAAAGGGCGGACACTTGCCCCGCACAGAACCACTGCCTCAGTCAGTAAAGACATAAGGTGCCATCCCTCCGAAATAACGGCTTTCTTAAAGATGACCCAAGAAAGAACAATGGTTAACAGAAAGCATCAGGGAAGGGGATTTCTTTAGGACAGAGAGTCCCATGCTGACCCAGGCAGCTTTCTGACTCCTACAATGTCTAAAACAGTAGAACAAACACTGGATTTTATTGTCCCCCAGATTACCAGCTGCCTACAGACATGGACTACGTGGTCGATGGGTAGAAATGGCTGTGAACGTTCCTCCTCCTGTACCTATCCTCCTGCGCATCGCTCTGCAGCTCCTTGCATGGAGGGGTGGAGTCTCTTTCCCCTCCCCTGGAATCTGACCAGGCCTGGTGACTTGCTTGGGCCAACAGAAGGCAGTGGGAGTGAGGTCGTGCAGATCCAAGACTAGCCTCCAAGAGCCCTGCCTGCCTCTGCTCATTCTCTGCTAGTGTCGTTGGGCCATTAGAGCCAGCGTCAGCTAGCCTGCTGGGGAGGAAAGCATGCTGTCCCAGCCCCAGCCCACCTGCCAGCTGGCCACAGGTAGCAAGTGATCCCAGCTGAGACCGGAACAACCCAGCTAAGCTGAGCCCAAATTGCCTGCCTGCCCACCCACCAAATTGGACCTCTGCCCAGTGCATACATTTAAAGATATTACCGAGTGCCTGTTAGGTGCCAAGTACTGCTTTGGGTGTTGGGTCTAGTGCACACTCACATACATGCACATATCTATCACCCCAGGCCAGGGACATCTATTTTATTTATATAGCTGTGTTCTGCACACCTCCCACTGGGGATGTGCCCACAACCAAGGCACATGCCCTTGACCAAAACCGAACCTGGGACCCTTCAGTCTGCAGGCCAACACTCTATCCACTGAGCCAAATGGGTTAGGGTGGGACATCTCTCTTAGAGTCTCACAGCACATAGAAAACAGGAGTGGGAATGGGTTCTGGGGTCACGGACACCTGGGTTCAAATCCCATCTTTATGCTTAAGTAGCTGTGTGACCCAGGACATGTTGGTTAACCTCTCTGTGTCTGTTTCCATCTCTTCGAGGCAGGGAAAATAACAGTACCTGTCTGACAGGGCTGTTGGGAAGGGTAAGTGAGATAACGCCTGCCACATGCTGCATAAGCCCTTGATAGACCTCAGCTAGTGGGCTCTGAAGGCAGTGCCTTTCTGGTACATAACCTGCCGTGTTTCCCACAAACTCCACTGACACCGGGCCCCTCAGGGTGTACATGAATGAGGCCGGTGGGCTGAGCCACCCTTTGTGTGTATATTCTCCATGTTATGAAGAAATAGGCTTTCCATTATTGTTTAAACACACACACACACACACACACACACACACACACACACACACACATACACACATGCACATACACACACACAGCCCTCTTGGCCTTTTAGTTTTCTTATCCATGATACAGACATGAGTCCTGAGAAATATTTCTCTACCATTAGGAGAAACAACATTCAGGCAGTCCTGGGGACAGACAGGGAGTGATGGGCACTGGGGCAGGCTGGAGAGCACACACCGTGTCTTGAGAGACACCGACAGTACTTAGATGGTCACAACCGATGCCACAGTTGATGCCAAGGAGAACATGAGTCCCAAGTGGCCAGATATGCCAATGCTTCCCGAGATGCCAGAAAAGTGGGTTGTTGTCATAAATCTTTTGATTTTTAAATGTTGGCTTAAATATTTAGAAATATTGGGTGGAGCACAGGGCATGTTAATGGGTCCATGGGCAGTGACCTTGAGATCTCTCCAACCTTTGCTCATCTCTAAGTCTCTGCGGGCTGAGCTGTTCATGAGGCAGCGCCATCACACCTTACAGTGCCAGTGGGCACCTTTCACCTTCTATTCCTTGAAACACGTGGCTCAGAGCAGAGCCAGGTCCCTCCCATGCCCCCAGAGCAAGGCCCGTGGAGCTACAAGCAAGCCTCGCTCTGGGAAGTTGCTGGCCCTCACCCATCTCTTCTCCCCCCACCCCCCTGACTTGTTGGCACTAATTGTACCACCCAATTAGCAGAGTCACAAGCTACTACTATTCTCTAATTGTCTCCAGCTAGTCTTTTATTGTATCAGCATGCAATGCAATCCAAGTCCAAAATCCAGTCGTGTTAATAGATTTCATTAGTATCTGTCTTGTCTCCCCAACTAAAATGGAACACTGCGAACCGGGATCACATGTTATGTCTCCGAGTGATCATCACAGACACCAACCCGCTAATAGAAGCACGCCCAAGGCAAAGCACGGTCCTGAAATAAGTCTTAATTTAAAAGATTTGCAAATGTTCTTGGGGAAATGCAACATACCAAGGAGGAGATTGCAAGTTCTCCTTCAACCCCCAGTTCATAACTATCTTTCAAACCACCCCTGCAAAGGAGATTCAACCAGCCAACCCCAGAGTCTCAGACCTGACCAAGTGAGTCACCTGACACTGGCACTTGCATGTTGGCATGGGTACCCAATTGTCCCTTGATTTTTAATGCCTGTTTGCAAAGACAAAGCCCAGCTCCCTAACTCCCTTTTCACGTGGACCTACAGTCTAGAAATCGTCAGAGCAGCTGATGACCCGCTGAAGGGGCCGAGTGACACACACCCTTTGGCTGGCTGGGTCCTCCACCAAACAGAAAGACGCAGGTCCTGCTCCCAAAGTAGGATGCGGCGAGAGAAGCGAAAGTCAGGAGCAACACAGAAGCCAAAAGCGGTCCGGCTTTTACCTGAGTCTAGAAGTCTGCCTCAAGCCTCAGGGCGCTCTAGGCTGGACAGCAAAATGGTCAGTCACGTGGGAAGAAGATGTCTGAGGACACGGGCCTTGGAGCCAATGAATGAAGAGCCCAGTCCTCCTCCCACCCTGGCTCGAAGCGATTGGGGAGGATGGAGTGGTGGCTGCAGCGGATTGGCAGTGCCTCCCTCCTCTGCCCTCACTGGTTTATGCTGCCGCAGGAGCTCTGGGAAAGAACCATCGGCCTCCCTCGGACCCCTGCATTAGCAGGAAGAAATGACCTCCTCTGGTGGAATGCAATTCATAATGATGGGCAGCAGCTCTCGGAGAAGAAGCACCGAAAGCAGGAACTCCATCTCCCGCCACCTCCAGCCTTCCAGCGCAGGCCCCAAGTTTCAGGTGGACATAGAATGGCGGCTAGTAGAGTAAGCACCTGCACGACCTGATTTCTCCACCCTCTTAGGCACGATGGCACCCTGCTGAGTGGTAGAACATTCCGCCTTCCATCCCGGGCCTGGGCCTCGGCCTCGAAGCAGCACAGCGGAGGCAGGGGATTGTTTTCAATGCGGCTGCTGCACCTGAGGGTGAACCCCCTCCCTCTGCCAAGGCCATACCGCACCTCAGTTTCCCCACTTGTAAAAAGAGGCATAAAACAATCCACCCTCTGCTTACCACTCCACCCGCTTGGGCTGCAGAGAGGGTAACCAGATGGGATGGAAACATAGCAGGGAGAGACGCATTCTCTGCCATAACTGTGAGTCCCCGGGGGAAAGTGAATATCGGAACCCAACCTTGCCGTGTGACCCCATTACCATCTGACAGCTGCCTCCCAAGTCGCGTGTGGGTGCTGAGAGCTTGAGTGTTGGAGTCAGACAGACCGAGGTCCCGGCTTGGTCGTATGCAACTATGTAACTGGCCCTGACTTTTCCCACCAGTAAAATGGGTCTAATGCTAGCACTTTCTCATATGCACCATCAAATGAGACCAGCGCCTGGCGTGCATGGTAAGTCTGCAACCTAGCAACCTAGCGTGCTAGGTTGCAACACTAAAACTTTGGAAGAAGGGCTCCGTCATGCGGACTGAAAGCGGCGCGCACATCCTCCATACTACCTTTGTCCACAGTCTCCCCATTCGCAGAGCTCCTTCCTCTCCATCGACCTGTTCCTCATCACAGCCCGATGAGGTGGGCAGGGTAAATATGCTTCTTGCGCCCAGGCTGAGAGGAGAAAAACGAGTGTCAAGAGAGGTTACGTGAGTTGCCCCAGGTCGCACAGCAAAGTCGCAAGTCCTGACAGGCCTGGAATGAGAGGGAGGCAAGGGAGGTGCCGAGGTGCAGCATTTGAGGAGGCACTCACTTGCATGACCCCCGAGTGTGAGCACCTCCTTGAACTCTGCCCTGCTGCCTGACTCCAAGCCACAGGCCCTTCCCAGAGCGTGGAAGCTGCTGCCTGCACACACTGCACTTGTGGGTCAACCCTGCCAGAACCCATTGCCCCC
>PVJN01066282.1:0-10024 GCA_004026805.1 Lasiurus borealis
GTGTAAAAACTGTTAATGTGGCTGGATCAAACAGCATCAAGGGGTGGAAAGGCCAGAAACTGGACTCATTGATGTCATTTTTGAAGGAGTTTCCCATCACTTAATGTTTCTCCTCTGCTTTCTTTGTCTGCTTTGGAGGCACATTAAGGTGTCTTAGTAAGGATGCTCCAGGGAAATAGAACCAATAGTAGATCTATCTATCTATCTATCTATCTATCTATCTATCTATCTATCTATCATCTATCTATCTATCTTTATAGATAAATAGTCGTGTATCTCTATTACCTTTATCATCTGTATTAGTGACAAGAGTAGTGAATCTGAGGTACCCTAACATTGTACATGAGCACAGATATCACATTCATAAATTATATAATAAAGTGTCATATTCACTGTTAAATGGTTGAGGTTAGAGACTTCTGACTCTGTGAAAATTTAGTAGGAGTAGTGATTCTTACTTAAAAGGACTTCTGCTGTCTTTAAAGTTGGAGGAATGCATGTCTCAGCCTAAAACACAAACCATAAATATTCAGGAACATCAGCCACATGGAAGATAGCTATAAAGCATTAATATCAAGGGCGCTGAGTGCTATGGAGACAAGCACAGCTGTGGTCCTCACCTGGTCTGGGGAGACAGGGAAGGTTTAGCTGAAAGAGTGATAGAGTAAGTGACATGGGATATATCTGGAGGATAAGTAAGGGCAAGCCCGTTGAAGAGAGAGCAGAGGGAGGAAATTGTTAAACAAGAGGAACAGCAAGTGCAAAAGGCTAGATGCAAGAAGTTGTGACTTTGATGTCCAGCATTAATGGAGAGAGGAATGGAAGTGCAATTGTGGGTCCAGATGAAACTGTGTTGGTGGAAAGGGTCAGGATGTGAGCACTTCTTAATTTAAATATATGTGGCATAAAATATTATATTAGTTTCAGGTATACAATATAGTGATTTGACATGTATATACCTTACAATGTAATCACCACAGTACCTCTAGTTAAGCACCTGTCACCATGCACAGTTATCCCAGTATTATTGCTTATATTTCCCTTCAATGGATGGGTGAAAAAGATGAAGCATTTTTTGGAAAGGGATCTTGCATTTATCTTAAGAACAATGAGGATCCATGAATATTTTAGGAAGAATGATGATCAGATTTTCAGTGAGACGGAAACATTGTCAGAAGCAGGGATGTGAATTAAGAGGTTGATTCAATAGTATAAACAAGAGAAGAGGTCAGTTTGTTTAGGATAATGAAAGTGGAGAAAAGGAATGGGTGAATGGGAATTAAGTGGCAGAATCTATCAGACTTGTGGAAGGAGTGGATGTTGATGATCAGAGAAAGGTGGGAATGAAAGATAATCCTCAGGTTTATGTCAGGAGAGCCTAGATCTCTTTAAATGAGATGTGGGGAATCAGAGGAGGAAGAGATTGGAAGAAGAGCAGAGTCATGATTTGCTTTTGGGATCTATTGAGTTTAAAATGCTGTGATATATCCAAGGGAAGAAAATCATTAAACAATTGCATATACTCTTTCATAGATTAGATAGACATACATATCGGAAGTTTAAATGGTAATCAAAGCCTTTGAAGTAGAAAAGTGTCTCTTGGTAATATATGTAGAATTGTAATAGAACAGTGTTTAGGAAAAAGCCCTGATTAAGATCATTATGTAAGATTTTGACTGAGCTCTAGCCTGTTTGGCTCAGTGGATAGAGCATCAGCCTGTGGACTGAAGGATCCCAGGTTCAATTCCAGCAAGGATGCATGTCTGGGTTGTAGGCTCATTCACCAGTAAGGGGTGTGCAGGAAGCAGTCAATCAATGATTCTCTCCCATTGTTGATGTTTCTCTCTCTCCCCCTCTCTCTTCCTCTCTGATATCAATCAAAATTATATATTAAAATAAACATGATTTCTATTGAGCAGATGACAATTATAGTTACTGAGGCTCTCTGGCCAGGTAGGTATAAGGAAAACTGATATATTATGTATCTCAGACGCTAATGGATGAGAGTGTTTTAGAAAAGTCAGAATATTATTATGTATTGAAGAGAAATAAAAAAAGTCATTTTTTTATGATAGAGGCTCTCAGTATAGATGTTTGGAATGCAGATATTCTAATTATTGTGAAAAAGTGATGTGAAATATTTTTGTAAAGTACCTACAACATCATGTATTATAGAAATGTGTGCATTTTTAAATTCGGGTGTTAATGGATACTATTATTTCTTCCTCAAGGTACTGGAGACAGATATGACTGGAAGCAATCAAACTGTCATCACAGAGTTCCTCCTCCAGGGCCTGCCCATTGAATCAGAGCAGAAAAACCTGTTCTCTGCCCTATTCCTGGTCATGTATCTTACCACTGTCCTGGGGAACCTCCTCATCATTTTCCTGGTTCGCCTGGACTCTCAGCTTCACACGCCCATGTATTTATTTCTCAGTAACTTGTCCTTCTCTGACCTCTGCTTCTCCTCTGTCACAATGCCCAAGTTGCTACAGAACATGCAGAGCCAAGTCCCATCCATCCCCTATGCAGGCTGCCTGACCCAGATGTACTTCTTCCTGTTTTTTGGAGACCTGGAGAGCTTCCTCCTTGTGGCCATGGCCTATGACCGCTATGTGGCCATCTGCTTCCCCCTGCACTACACCACCATCATGAGTCCCAAGCTCTGTCTCTCTTTCGTGGCACTGTCTTGGGGGCTGACCACTTTGCATGCCATGTTACACACTCTGCTCATGGCCAGGTTATGTTTTTGTGCTGACAATGTGATTCTTCATTTTTTCTGTGACCTGTCTGCTCTGCTGAAGCTGTCCTGCTCTGACACTCGAGTCAATGACTTGGTGATATTTACTATTGGAGGACTCATTGTTGTCATCCCATTCGTACTCATCATCACCTCTTATGCACGGATTGTGTTATCCGTCCTCAAGGTCCCTTCTAGTAGAGGTATGAGCAAGGCCTTCTCCACCTGTAGCTCCCACCTTGCTGTGGTGTCACTCTTTTTTGGGACCATCATTGCTCTTTATTTATGCCCACCAGCTGATAATTCTACTGTGAAGGAGATGGTCATGGCAATGATGTACACTGTGGTGACGCCCATGCTGAACCCCTTCATCTACAGCCTGAGAAACAGAGACATAAAAGGAGCCCTGGGAAGAGTTTTTTGTAGAAAGATATTTTCTAATTGTTTATGATTATACCACTTGATATTTTTTCATAATTTTATTTTTTATATATATTAATATTGGATTAATATTCCAGATATTTTCCCTCACCATTATAGCTTCAATTAAAATGACATGCTTCACAATTGCTCAGTATGTAAAAGAGATAAATTGGAGCTGTGCAGGTGAACTTTGTAAGCAAGTCTTTGTGATATCTTTGTCTTCCCCATGTCCAGGTGACCTTAGCAAAGCACAGCTTAAGAAGAACCATTTTAAGTAATCTTTATGACTTACATTCTTAACTTATTCATTACAGTATATTGTTTTTAAAATCAGAACTCTGCTTTGATGGCAGTAGCATCTTATATAATAAAAGAGAAACATGTGAATTGACTCTACCTCCCTATGCTCACCAGCCAATTAGGAGTGAGTATGCAAATTAACCCAACAAAGATGACAGATTTATTTGCAATAAAGGATACTACACAGTCACCAGGCAGAGAGTAGAGTGGGAGAGCAGTTAGAGAGTGGAGCAGCTTGGGTGGGGTGCTTGGTTCCCCAAGCTGCCAGACAGAGAGCAGAGAGAAAGAGCTGCCAGGTTGGAGGATTTGGGAGAGCGGGAGGTTGTGGGACAGAGAGATAACAGGAAGGGAAAACCAAGAGCATGGGGGAGCACCAGGAATTCTGGGAATGGTAATTCTGGTGGCAGTCTCAGGACTGGAAGTGGAAGCCCAAAGTACGGTGGTTGTGGGGAGGGCACCAGGAATGCTAGGAATGGTAATTCTGGTGGCAGAAGGATCTTCTAGACACTAGAGCAAAGTGAACGTGGAGCAAGTTACTGTTGCAGTGGGGGATGGAGGGAAAGCAAAGGTGAGAGATATAAGTAAACTCAGAATGTCTAGGAAAAATTAATGGGAAGATATCCTAAAACTTCCAGGAAATCTCCACCAATGAAGCAAAGAAAAAAATTAGCCTCTATTGTTCTGTGAGCCACAAACCAAACTGGTTTGAGGTCTCAGACAATTCGCTCATATAATTGCAAAGACAGACAGGAACTCCTAGATTGGGAAGGGTTTCCCAGAGGGTTCCCAGATTGGAGAGGGTACAGATTGGGCTGAGGGACCCACCCTTCATGCACGAATCTTCATGCACTGGGCCCCTAGTTTAAAAACAATTCTCTATACCCTTAGGTCAATACTCAATATTTCAGCTCCTAGTTTCCCTTCAAATGCCTCCTACATTCCTCTTTATACACAGGTCACATAGTTTATCTGTTAACTGTTTTCCCCCTCTGATTTATTTTTGTGTCCACCTTGTGTTTTCTAACCTGAAATTGCTATTATAACCTTTTTACTGCATGAGTGGATTTTGTTTTACATGGGAATAATGAATTCTAGCAGTCCTAAAATTTATTTTTTTAGGAATGTGAAAAGATGGTAGAAACTAGTATACAAATTCAGAATGGAAGGATGCTTCTCTTCTGTTTGGTAGTTTGACTTCATAAAAGAACTTTTTACCTATATCTTTATTCTATCCTTGTGGCATTTCTACTAAGTATAGATGATATTATCACTATTTTGCAGATGGAAAAATATGGCATTCAATTACTAGTACTTGCCAAGTCACACTGTGTGTCAATTGTTGAATTTATGTAAGATCCCAGACTATGTGATTTTATTTTCATTTTCTTCCACTTTGATGAGAAGGGGAGCGGGACATCTGTAATAGTGCCAATAATTTAAATAAAACAAAACCAAAAATCTCTTATCTCAATTTGTGACATGGACTAGGTTTCCAAACTTGGTCCATTTGTATCATTAGTTGTTCCCTCTAAGTCAGTGGTTCTAAACCTTTCTAATGCCGAGACCCTTTAAGACAGCTCCTCATGTGGTGGTGACCCCAACCATAAAATTATTTCCGTTGCTACTTCATAACTGTAATTTTGCTACTGTTATGAACTGTAATGTAAATATCTGATATGCAGGATGTATTTTCATTCTTACAAATTGAACATAATTAAAGCATAGTGATTAATCACAAAAACAATATGTAATTACATATTGTGAAATATTTATTTCTAATTACAAATAAATGAAATTTTTTGTCTTGAATCGTGGTGTAGCATGGGTAACAGTCTTAATATGACAACAGTAAACTACATTGCTACATTTTGCTACACCGAGGAGCAGTGTGTTAGTTCCTAAGACCATGGGAAATAGGTGTTTTTCAATAGTCTTAGGCGACCCCTGTGAAAGGGTCATTCGACCCCCAAAGGGGTCTCGACCCACAGGTTGAGAACCACTGCTCTAAGTGATGGCATCCAAACCCACCACTTTAACCTTCTGGTATATTCCAGCAACCTCTACATCTCCATCTGAAGACCAAACCTTTTTCTAGAACTCCCAGGTGTTATTCTCATTTGCCCGTGATTATCTTCACTTGAGTGTTTATGAACAATTCAGTCTCAGCATGCACATCATTGAACTCTTCATGTTCCCCCAAGTGTGCTCTTTGTCCTTTATTCTATACTTTGATTTTTTTAAAACAAAATTTATTGGGGTGACAATGGTTAATACGATCATATTTTTATTAATACCTTTGTTGGATTAATCTTCAAGTCATTTTTTTCACTTTATTTTTATTGTTGACACTATTACAGAGTTTCTTCCCCCTCCCCCATCCCCGCTGCTTTTACTTGCTGCCACCCAGTCCATAACCCCTTTCCTCTGGCCATCTTCAAGTCATTTTAAAAATAAGAATGGTACCTGAATACTGTATTTATTGACTTTTCACCTATTTTAGATGTTTCTTTTGTATTTTTGTTTCCATATGAAGGACAACTTGGCAAGGTATAGACTTTTGAGGACATTTGCTTTCCTGCTTACCCTCCATTTTCCAAAGTAACTTTGGAAAACTTTGAGGTAAGGCTGACTACTTCCTCTCCTCTCCACCCCTTACATGGCCATATTCCTCCCCCCTCAAAACTTGTAGGATTATTTCTCCAATATGAAGTTTAATAATTTCATCAGATTTTGTTTATTTGTTTTGTTACAACTTTCTAATAACAAAATGCCTTTTGATTTACAAATCTTTCATCTTCATTTCAAAAGAGATTTCTATCATATCTTGGAATAATATTGTTCTCCCATTTCTTTTTCTATTCTCTAGTAAGACCAATAATATTGTTGTTAATCCTCACTTGAGGTATTTTTTTTTGTGTTGATTCTTAGAGAGAGGAAAAGGGGATGGGGGGGAGAAATACAGAGAGAGAAACATTGATGTGAGAGAGACACATCTATTGGTTACCTCCCACAACCTGCAACCGAGGTACGTGCCCTTGACCAAAATCGAACTTGGGTCCTTTCAGTGCACAGGCCAATGCTCTATCCGTTGAGCAAAACTGGCCAGGACAAGACCAATAATTTTTATAGCAGGTTTGAAATGCATGCACTACAGTCTACCTACATGTAAAAATGATAACTTTATTTTATACAAATTAAAAAGTAAAATAAAATTTATAATGTTATGCTTTTGTAAATATTAGTGCAGAAACAAGATTTATACTTGAATTCATATACTGAAAAAGGAAAAAATGTCATAACACATACACAAAAATAAAAAATAAAATTCTATATCAATCAACCTATGACATTAGAAAGAAAAGTTACAAGCATAATTTCAAATTAGCTTGTCTTTCTTATACTGTTTTAATTCTTAAGTCTGTCCACATTTTATTTGCTCATATTTATATCACATATCAATCTCTTTCTCTCCCTCCCTCACGGCTTCTCTTCCTCTTTCTTCTCTTTTTCCTCCTTTTTAAAAAAGTGGCTGAGTCATTTGAAATAGTTTTCAGGCATTAAGACCTGTAGCCTCTAAATTCAGCATTCAGAATCTCGTAGGAACACAAACATTCTCATACATAATCACAGAGTTATTATTGCAACCAAAAGTGTAACATTAGTCCAAATAGCTCCAATGATAAAGACCTCTTTATATGAGAGATTTGTTAACATATGGTTTCCCTACCATACTATTTATTTAAAGTATACAATTAAGTAATTTTTTGTATATTTATTGAGTTATGCAACCACCACCATAATCAATGTTAGAACATTTCATTACCCCCAGAGAAAAACCATACCCACTAACAATCACTACCTATTTCCCTCTATCAATCACCAATCTATGTCTCTATGGATTTGTGTGTTCTTGAAACATCATGTAAAAAGAATCATATAATAGATGAGTTTTGTTACTAGCTTTTTTCAATTGGCATAATGATTTCACTATATGTTGTAATATGTAACATTACTTCATTTATTTTTACTGATGAATAATAGTCCATTGTATGGCAATATCACATTTTATTTTTTATTTTATTTATTCTAAATAATTTTTTTATTGTTATAAGTATTACATGTCTCCCCTATTTCCCTCATTGGCCCCTTCTAGCCTGCCCCAGGCCTTCATCACCCTATTATTTGTTTCCATGGGTTATGCATATATGTATATAAGGCCTTTGATTGATTACCTCCCACCCAGTCACACTCCCTACTCTTTACTCCAACTTTTTGCACTCTGTTTCATGCTTCCATATCTCTGGATCCATTCCACTAATCAGTTTATTTTGTTACTTAGATTCCACACATGAGTGAGATCATGTGATACTTGTCATTCTCTGACTGACTTATTTTACTTAGCATAATACTCTCCAGGTCCCTCCATGCTGTCTTAGAGGGTAAGAGATTCTTCTTTTTTACTGCTGTATAGTATTCCAGGGTATAAATATACCATAGGTTTTTTCATCCACTCATCTACTGATGGGCACTTGGACTATTTCTGGATCTTAGCTATTGTACATTGTTCTGCTATGAACATAGGGGTGCATGCATTCTTTCTGATTGTTGTTTTGGGTCTCTCAGGAATCACCAAACTATATCATTCACCTTCCCCCCTCTCCCAATGACCCTACCCTTCATTCTCTGCCTGCCTTCCAGAACTCTTGAAAAGCTCCAGGCTCTCTCACCTCTGGGTTTTTCCATATATACATTCTTCTCTCTAGACACATTCATTCTCCTTTCCTAGAAGATTCCTTAGATTCCTCTTAATCTTTATTGAGAAAAAAAATAGATGTTTTGCCTTCTACAGCAGGTGTGGGCCGCATGCTCCTCGCCCTCTTTCGGCCACCATTCTGGTTTCACATTACCTGCACAAAGTCTCCAGCAAAGTTGTAGAAGACAGTCCTGCTACAGAGCAGGAGTTGCTGGCCGCAGGCTTAGCCAGGGTTTGGGCCAGAATATGACAGTGAGGAAGCAGCACCAGAGCTGGAGGAACAAGACTCCACACAGGCAAACTGCAGCAGGCCAAGCTGGCAGCCACAGCTGAAACTGACACAGAACCAGTCAGCAAAGCAAAACAGTCGTAGTGAGAAGAGGGTGTGGAAGGCTGTCTCCAAACTGGATCTTTGACAATTTACAGGGGTTTCTAGGGTCACTATTTGAAAATTTAAGAATATTGTCTTTGCCAGCGCAAAAGCAGATGTCTACAAGAGCCCAGCTTCAGATACCTCCCTAGTTCTGGAAGAAGCCACCATCAAGGATTTATCTCAGCAAGCACAGTTAGCATCTGCTGAGAAATTCAAAAGTTCAAGGTGAAGCTGTCTCAAACCTTCAAGAAAACACACAGACTCCAACTGTACCAGAGTGAAGAAGAAGAGGTAGATGAAACAGGCATGAAAATGAAGGACATAGAATTGGTCAAGGCACAAGCAAATGTTTTTCCAGTTCGCAGGTTGATGCTCTGTCCACTGAGCTAATCCGGTTAGGTGATGATGGCAACTTTTGAGATAGCCTTTAATGCAATGGTCCTGATCCCTTGTTTTATTAAAGAACCACGTGGGAACTTTATAGAATTTTGCAGAACACCCCCCCCCCCCCGCCTGCTTCAGAGATAGTGATTAATTTATTTGAGGGCCTCAGCAATCCTCATTTTTAAAAAATATTTTATTAATTTTTTACAGAGAGGAAAGGAGAGAGATATACATCGATGAGAGAGAGACATTGATCAGCGGCCTCCTGCACACCCACAATGGGGATGTGCCCACAAGCAAGGTACATGCCCCTGGCCGGAATAATACCTGGGACCTTTCAGTCTGCAAGCCAACGCTCTATCCACTGAGCCAAACTGGTCTTGGCAGCAATCCTCATTTTTAAAAGTATCCTATATCCTTGCAACTCTTTGTGTAGTCTATGAACATTAGCACTGGTATTAGCTGAGTGAGTACTGAATTAAAAGTAGCCACGTGTCTATTGAATCATAGTGTTTTACTTGAACTCGAGGGTAATTGCATAGGCATTCATTTCAAAAGCACTGCCCTAGGTTTTTTTTTTTTTTTTTAAGTGAAGTCCAAACTGAGAACTACATACTTAATTGGTGAGGAAGTTGAGAGGCTTATTGCATTTTCAGTGGTAGCATCTGCAAGTTCTGTCTCCTATTTGTCATCTCCAGCATACTATCAGCACAAGAGTCAGGTCCCACTCATTAACCTGGGAGACAAAAGTCAAAGAAACCAGCTGTGTGATTCACCCAGTGTTTCCCCCACTGTGTTATTAGTGCAGAGTGTCCAAGTCTAAAACTGTCTATGTGGCTGGATCAAACAGCATCAGGGGCAATAATCCCAGCAACTGGATTCAGTTATGTCATTATGAAGGAGCTTCCTATGTATCTTAGTGCTTCTTTTCTGCTTTGTTTGTTTGTTTTTAGGCACATTAACGTGTTTTAGGGTGCTCCAGAGAAATAGAACCAATAGATTATCTATCTATCTATCTATCTATCTATCTATCTATCTATCTATCTATCTA
>PVJN01066283.1:0-10039 GCA_004026805.1 Lasiurus borealis
GCTTAACTTAAAGTGCATCTCCATTTTGTCCAATCACTAAAAGCTTGCTTATTGACCTCTTTCTTTCCTCTCTCCTGAACTTGGATTGGTTCTCCGTTAGACTTGCATCTGTTACCTCGTGTAGCAGCAATGACAGGATTCATTTGCTTCTTTTTCTCTTGCTGTGTATTTATGAATGTTTTATAACTTCACATGTGGTAATGTATATATATATATATGCATATCCTTGGTCAGGTGTTTTCAGAATTCTGTTTGAATAATGAATGTGTGTATTCCCCTCCCTCTGTTTTGCACTGTCATAACATTTAAGCTTTGCTTATTAAAATTTGTTTTATGCTTTCTTTTTAGATTGTAAGCTCTTCATGGGCAGTAGTCATATATTCTACGTTTGTTACTTCATAGACTCTAGTATTTTATCATCTACATAATGAACACTTAATATATATTAATTAGGAGAAGAGTGAAATACAAAGTGAGATTCTAAAATGCTGTCATTTTTATTTGGACTCACATTCCCTGGTTAGAGCACTGTCCCTAATACCAAATAGGTGCGGGTTTGGTTCCTGGTCACTTGCTTAGGATTTGCGTTTGATTTCTGGTAGGGGCTCAAATGGGAGGTAACTGGTCCATGTTTCTCTCTCTCTGTCTTTCTCTCTCTCTTCCTCCCTCCCTCGTTCTCTCCTCTCCTCTCTCTCTAAAACAAAATCGATAAAATCATATCCTCAGGTGAGGATGAAAAAAAAAAGTATCAATTTCCTTGATTCAGTTATATGTGGAAGCTATGACATTTAAAAAAGTTATTTATGTTATTTTATATTATAATATTTCAAACAGTTAATGTGTCAGGCCTTGTCATGGCTAGAAATGAAAAATTAGAACTTTTAGAGTTTCAAGGTCAAGGCCCAGCAGTCAGCATCACCACCAGTTGACAGAGCAGGTCTGTTCATTCTTTTCTCCTGTCAGGTCATAGGTTCTAACTATGTGTTCATACTTAAGAAAAACAGAACGCTAGGCTCTGTGGGATCATTAGTGTAGAGAACATGAATCTCTACACCAACGTACTGCTTTACTTTTCTCATTTCCCGCCTTCCAGATACCTTAGTCACTCTAGCGGTTCCTCCACTTCAAGGAGACCTCCAACTTCCTGCACTTTAAATGCAAAACTAAAATCTCTTACAGTCTTACTTCTTTGGTATACTGTTTAACTGTCCATTTTACACTTCTTTTCTCATATTCTTACCCTCCTTTCTCCTTATTTTCAGCTTGCTTTTTGTGTCATTAGAATAGAATAAGAAAGTAGTGGGGAGCGCTCGTATTTTCCCATTCAAATATGTATACCACATCTCTAAACATCCTCTCCTGCCTGTTCAGCTGCTCAGTAGAGGAAGTGTCCTAGAGTATCAAAGGCCATCTCTTTCACTTAGGCCTGGGTCCCATCTTCCCTAGCCATCTCAGAGATTGCTCCTTCAATTATCTCCTCTCTTTCCTCTCCTCTGTGATTGACCCCCCTCCCGCCCCTTTCCTGATGATTGGAGTATGGCAAAGAGCCATATTCTATTTTTTAAAAGCCTTATTTGCTTTGCTGTTTTATTATCTACCCATTTTGTTGTCTCTTTTCACAGATGAACCTTATAAAGTATTGCTTATCTATAACTTCTTTCTCTTTGACTTCTTTTCCCCGCCCCACATTCTCTTTAACCTAAATTGGGCTTCAGTGTCCATTATTCCAGGCAGATGTCTCAGTGTGTTCATCAGAGAGCATGTCTCTTAGTAATTATTTTATCAAACTGTTTTCTAAATTTGTGGAATGTGTCAGTTATTCTTACGCTTTATTATTTTTTTTTAACCAGAGGATAATGACTTTTAACACCTTTTGCTGTGGGTGGCAGTTTCATTTAGGGGAGGTCAGAGTCATGTATAATATTGAGAACCTGAAAACAGTGGCCTAATACATATACTTGGAATTAGAGATTTTTAACAGATCTTTAATTCTAGGTCTTCCACGTCTGGCAAGTTTTTAACAGTCTTATTTTGCAGTGGTATCTGATTAAAAGTTACTGGATTTCCAGCCACAATTCCTCTAACTTCTAAAAAAAGGCAGAATAATAATTTTTCTCAGTCTGTATTTCTTTGAAATGCTTAAACTATAGTCTCCTACATGTAGTTCTTTCTGCTGAGGAAGGAAATTAAGATCTTTCTAAAATAAATCATAATATTGTTCCATGGACAAAAACATTTAGAGAAGGTAAAAAAAAATTAGAGAAGGTAATTTTAGGATCTTTTATTAAAGAGGAAAGTAGATTTAAAAGATATATATATTTAGGGAGTATTTAAGATCTTGCTTCCCAGCATATGTCATCAGTTTGGTTCAAATAAACTTATAAAAATAAAAGCTGTGTGTGTGTGTGTGTGTGTGTGTGTGTGTAATAAATTTATAAGAGCAACAATCTTTAATTTCCCCAAAGACCTGAATATTATTGTCAGCATTTTAAAAAGATGCCAGCAATTGACTGTTTTCAAAAGTATATTTCTTATTGGCACCATGTGGAATATACGATTTGTAATTAAACAACTCTCACCTCCTACTCCATCTTTGCTGTAATATAAGAAATTTGACATATAAAAAAAAAAAAGAAATGTGGTATAATGGGAACATCAACCAGGTGTTGGAAGACCTGAATTCTAGTATCTTCCTAAACCACTAAACTCTGTGTCCTTAGCAAATTGTTTGATGTAGACTTCAGTATAAGGAGAAAGTTGGAATGTTTTTTAAGAGTTTGAATACAGTGATAGTGATTTCACATAAAGGAGTTAGTAGTTACTAAACTAGGATGTGTATGTATAAATTTTTTTAGCTTTAGTTGTTCTTCAAGAGCTAAGTTTAACTCATCTAAATATGTTATATGTATAATAGGATAAGTTGACTTTTAATTTACGTTGTGAAAAAAAGTGGCTTTATTTTAGAATGTTTGATTAAACTAGTGTTAGATTTTAAACATTATAGTTTCCTATCAGTGTTTGTCTGCATTTAAAAATCATAGTTTTATTTAGTCTGCAATTATTCCAAAGAAAACATTCTAAATCGGCAGTACATGCTTAGGGGAAAGGGGAAGGTTTATTTAAAACTATCATTTTCTTCAGTTTTCAAGATCCTGAAGTTCCTTGTAAGTCATATCGTGTGATATCTTATGAAGAATTATCCAATTAAACATTGGAAAAACTATTTCTGTAGAATTTTCTCCTTTTCAAAGTATTTCAAATAAATATAATTAGTAGAATTTATCAGTTTCTTATTAGCTAGCATTAATTTAAAATATTAGCATTTTGGATATCCAAATATTACATATTGCAAAATCCCTGTCTCTACTGAATGATACATAATTTATTGAAATAATATTCTTAAATTGATATTTAACTTTCAACAAGATTATTTGAGATTATTTTCTTTCAATAGAAACTTTTAAAATGGAGGATACTAAGGGTTGTTAAGAACAGAAAAGGAAACTTGTTAAATATAAGTTGGTACATTCATTAAAGAACTAAATTAAGCAGTATAGTGTATTAAAAGTCATGTTGACATTATATGGCCTCGTAGTACTTCTCATAGTTAGTATATTGGTCAGTTTAATATGTAATATCTTTATATAGAGAATAAGATTTTGGTTGCACTGATTCAAAATATGCAAGAATTATTTTGAGAATTTAGTTTAGAAATATAAGTATACGTGCCCTAAAAAAACCCAGTTATATCCAAGATAATGGAAATAACTAATGCGCTTTATTTTACTTTTAGCTTCTGGAACCGGTCTGCCACCAGCTTTTTGAGCTCTATCGTAGCTCTGAAGTTCGACTTAAGAGGTTCACGCTGCAGTTCTTGCCAGAATTGATGTGGGTTTATTTACGGCTCACAGTTAGCCGAGACAGACAGAGTAATGGTTGCATTGAAGCACTGCTGTTAGGAATTTATAATTTGGTAAGTTGAAAGTGATAGTTTGGGGAATTTTAAGTATTTTTTAAAGTCCTCTGAAATTATACTTAAAGAATATTTAGAAAAATTGAAATGTCTATTGAAAATTTGAATTAATTAAATTGAGCACAAGAGAAACTTTAAAAAAATCCCATTTACCATTGCAACAACAACAATAAGATTCCTAAGAATAGCCCAGCTGGGTGTGGCTCAGCGGTTGCACTTCGACCCAGAAAGCAAAAGAACAATGGTTTGATTCCCGGTTAGGGCATATTGCCCGGGTTGCGGTCTCAGTCTCAAGTGTGGGGCATGCAGGAGGCAACTGATCAATGATTTTCTCATCATTGATGTTTCTCTCTCTCCCTCTCCCTTCCCTTCCTTTCTGAAATCAATAAAATATATATATATATATTTTTAAAAAAAGATACCTAGGAATAAACTTAACCAAGGAGGTAAAAGACCTGGATTAGGAAAACTATAGGACATTAGAAAAGAGATAGAGGAAGATACGAACGAATGGAAATGTATACCATGTTCATGGATTGGAAGAATTAATATCATTAAAATGTCTATACTACCCAAAGTAATCTATAAATTCAACACAATCTCTATTAAATATCAATGGCATACTTCACATAACTAGAAAAAAATACTCCAAAAATTTATATGGAACCATAAAAGACCCCAAATAGCTACATAATCTTGAGAAAGAAGAACAAAGTTGGATATCAAACTATGCTGCAAAGTCATTATCAGTAAAACAACCTGGTACTAGCAGAAAAATAGGCAGATAGACCAATGGATTATAACAGAGACCCCAGAAATTGACCCACACCGTTATGGTCAGTATTTGACCAAGGAGACAAAATCATACAAAGGAGTAAAGACAGTCTCTTCAAGAAACGGTGTTGGGAGAACTGGAGAGACACATGCAAAAAGATGAAACTAGACCACCAACGTCCACCAGACACAAGAATAAACTCAAAATGGATAAAAGACTTAACTGTAAGGCACGAAACCATAAAAAGCTTAGGAGAAAACAGGCAGTATTGGAATTTTTGCCAAAAATCTCCTAGGGCAAAGGAAACTAAGAAAATAAGCAGATAGGACTACATCAAAATAAAGCTTCTGCACAGCAAAAGAACTCCCCATCAGAATGAAAAGGGAACCCACTTTATGGGAGAACATATTTGCCAATGATACATCTGACAAGGGGTTAATATCCAAAATATATAAAGCACTCATACAACCCAACAAAAATAATCCAGTTAAAAAAATGGGCAGAAGACCTGAGTAGACATTTCTTCAAAGAGAACATACAAATGGCCGAGAGAGAGAGAGAGAGAGAGAATGAAAATATGCTCAAAGTCACTAATTAGAGAAATGCAAATTAAAATGACAATGAGATATCACCTCACACCTGTCAGAATAGCTATCATCAAAAAATCAACAAACAGGTGTTTGTGAGGATGTGGAGAAAAGGAAACACCAGTTCACTGCACCTCACAATAAATAATGTTCGGAACCAGTGCTTGCTGCTCTAAGTATTCCTCATTCAAAAGTTATTGAAAACATTTGCATCGCTGGAACATACAGCTGAGGGATGGTGCTGCATGGCCTTTGGAGTCACATAAATTTTGTTTACAACCAGGCCCTGCCACTTATTGGCTATTTTACACGTGGGCAAGTTACTTAATATTTTGATATCAGTTGCCTCATCTATAAAACAAATAGAAAATTATAGGATTAAAAACAATTAGAAAAATCCAGCAAGGTGCCTACTGTTTAATTATTATGATTATTAGCTGTATCATAATTGAAGATGAGTTTTTAAAATGAAAAGCTGGTCTTGGTATAAAATTCTCTGTTGCTAATTTGCCTGATAGTTGTTTTTTAAAAAAGGAAATTTGTTCCATATATCATTGTGTCTCCTCCAGTGTTTTGTACAAGTACTTAATAAGTGTTTATTTAGTGATTTAATAATTGAATTTGGTGTATTAGATTAGGTTTAGCATTATGGTGTTATTTTTATTAATTTGGTTAATGTAATAAAATTTAGTAGTGGGACAAATGAGACAAATATTTTGTATATCAGAATAGTTTTTAAAAATATATATATTTTACTGATTTTTTTAGAGAGGAAGAGAGAGAGATGATAAATAGTTAGAAACATTGATGAGAGAAACATGGATCAGCTGTTTCCTGCACACCCCCTACTGGGGATGTGCCCACAACCAAGGTACCTGCCCTTGACCAGAATCAAATCTGGACCCTTCAGTCCACAGGCTGACGCTCTATCCACCGAGCCAAACCGGCTAGGGCATGCACTATCAGAATGCTTGACAAGTTCTTGACAATAGTTGATGCTGTGATTTAATTAACTTTTGGCATCTCAAAAATAGTGCACAATTCTAGGCAGAAATACAACCTCAGGCTTCTGTCTTTTAATTCTGTTGATATCTGTGCTCTCCTCTATGGTTCTATTTTTTTTCTTACCACATTGGTTTTCCTTTATATACTTACTGGAGGCCTGGTACATGAAATTTGTGCATGGTGGGTGTATGCCCCTCAACCCAGCCTACATCTTCTCCAATCTGGGATGCCTCTCACAATCCAGGACTATTGGCTCCCCACCACTCGCCTGTCTGATTGCCTCTAACTGCTTCTGCTTGCCAGTCTAATCACCCCTGACTACTCTCCTGCCAGCCTAATTGATGCCTAACTGCTCTCCTGCTGGCCTGATTGCCCCTAACTGCCCTCCCCTGCTGGCCTGGTCATCCCCAACTGCTCTCCCCTGCAGGCCTTGTCTCTCCCAACTACCCTCCCCTGCAGGCCTAGTCCCTCCCCCCCCAATTGCCCTTCCCTGCATGCTTGGTCACTCCCAACTGTCCTCCCCTACAGGCCTAGTCCCTCCCAACTGCCCTCCCCTGCCGTCCATCTTGTGTGTTAAAGCATTGGTCAATTTGCATATCAACTCTTTATTATATAGGATTTCTCTTTTTTTTTTTCCTCTAGCACCTCTCTCATTTCAGATAGCTTGGAGAGAAGTTTTATATTGCTCTCAGCTTAAACAGATTTCAGAACACACTTCTTCACAAATACAAATGTAGGTCAAAAGTATTTGGCTTAATTTAAAATTTAGGAATAAAAATTAAAAACATATTTAATATATTTTTAAAAATATATTATTAAATAATGCCTAACTTAAATCGTGTCTATTCATCTTAGCTAGCATAAACTTTCTCTCTGAGGCACAGTGGCCCAGATGTAATGGTAACTAGTTTAACTACAAAGTAGACAAATGATTCCGCTAAGGAATTTTTAAAATATATACATTTTATTGACTTCAGAGAGGAAGGGAGAGGGAGAGAGAAACGGAAACATTAGTAGTCCCCCAGTTGTCTCCCACATGGCCCCCCACTGGGGACTGAGCCCACTACCCAGGCCAGGAATTCAATCATCAGTCAAACAGCCACACCAGCCTGACTCTCTATGGAACTTTCAAACCCTTTTTCCTGCCAAAGCTATAGGTAGGACCATTGTTCACATACAATGGGTATTACCCTGTGACATAAAACTCAGAAATCAGCCCCATAGGAATGTTCTTCCGGGTTTGTGTTTTGGTGACGGCAGTTATTTTTATAGTTGTTTCTTCCTTTTATGTTGTTTAACCACTTAGTCTCTCTCTGACCACCTTCCCAGGTTTAGTAAGGTCAGTCTTCTCTATGATTATGCCTGTAATGTATACTAATGTGAAGTGTAAAAGAAACATAGAGAAATGAGAAAGGGAGTGATGCAGGAAGAGCATGCCACCCCTGCTACTGAAGGCAGGTTTTGATTGACACCTGTAGAAAACTGGATGTAAAAATGATGGATACATTGTCCTTTTCAGTGAAAGATAAAATGCTTTTAAAATTCATAAGAATTTCCTTGCAGTTCAGTAAGAATGACCTAAATTGGAACTTATTTTTAATTACTTGGACTAATAATTATGTTAATATGTAGCTTATTTGAAGTCATCAGCTTATTGCTGAAGAATTGTAAGTTTCTTTTAGTCAAGATTCATTCTGTGTTAGAGTAGTGTGTTTTTCTAATTAAGTACAGAGCTCTTGCCTAAGGCCTTTAATTTCATTTGTTTGACTCAAAAGATGTAATGTTCTACTTAAAGATCTAATAACTTGTAATCTCCCTGCCCTGTGTGTAAATTGCATTAGAAAATTGATTTGTGTGCCTGCTTCCTTCATGTTTTTGCTGTCATGTTGAATTTGATTTGCTTTGTATTGCACTGAAATCTCTCAAAGGATAATTCAGCCACCAAAGTGTACAAATTTGCTAATTTAGCAAAGTTAAATTAGGGTAGTAATTTATTTTTTTTATTATTTTACATATTTTTACTGACTTCAGAGAGGAAGGGAGAGGAAGAGATAGAAACATCAGTGATGAGAGAGAATCATTGATGGCTGCTTCCTGCACACCCCTATTGGGATCCAGCCCACAACCTGGGCATGTGCCCTGACCAGGAATCAAACCATGATCTTTTGGTTCATAGATGGCCACTCAACCACTAAGCCATGCTGGCTGGGCAATTTTTTTTATACTACTATTTCTAAACTTCTTCCTCAGTTACCAATGATAAATGTTTGGTAAATTAAAGTAATTATTATTTCTAGTAGTCCTGTGATTATTTCATTATCTTTGTATATTTTTTTTTAACTAGGAAATTGCTGATAAAGATGGAAACAATAAAGTTCTGTCTTTTACTATCCCTTCTTTATCTAAGCCTTCAATATATCACGAGGTAAGTAAGACTGGAAAGGTAGAATTATTTAAAAGTGTACTGAGTAAAGATTAAAAAGTCAGCTTCTTACCAGAGGTAAATATTCCTAACACATCTTTATTGATTTACTTATTAAAAGTAGATGTTCATTATCTATACATATAAAGGCTAAGAGACTGACTGGTAGCAATGATGCGCACTGACCACCAAGGGGCAGACGCTCAATGCAGGAGCTGCCCAGCTGTGGTGACTTGGCAGCGGCGGTTCTGATGCAGCCTGATTCCAGGGTGCATCACCTGAGAACTGCCCTCTCGCCATTCAGGACTCTTGGGGGATGTCGGAGAGCTGGTTTCGGCTTGATCCCTGCAGGCCAGGTCGAGGGACTCCACCAGTGCATGAAACCAGGCCTCTAGTTTGTGATATAAAGTTGAGCTGTTGTCAAGAAAGGCAGAAAGTAATTACTGGATAATTTTCCTTTAGTTCTTGTTTCTTTCTTTTGTGTTCTTCACCAATATAATTTTTAATGTTTTTTATTAGTGTTTTTATGAGTTTTAAAAAATATTCTTTAAATCATTTTTATTTTTCAATTAAAGGTGACATACCATATCCTTTAAAAATTTTAAGTCTTCAATAGTAATTAGAAATCATCTATATTTGACTTTTTTTTTAATTTTTGGGTGGGTTATTATTTTTTAGGAAAATGGCTACTTAGAAGAATATTTCCACTGTAATGATTATATTTCCATTTAAAGGATTCTGGGTGGTGCAGTCCAGCTGTTCACTAACATTCCACTTGTGATTTTTGCATATATTTATTTGGTTGGAAAATGTGAGAACAGTGCCTATTATGTAGGTTAGGTGACTCCTGTTGAGCTGAATTCCTTCCGCCTCCTCTCTTTAAGGATAAGTGTTCTGAATCAAGCTTCTGGCCTCAGGTGGCTGTTAGCGTATAAAGTCGTGAGGAAAGCATTTAAAGAAGCATTACCAGTAGTCTAAAAATTATATTCCATTTTCTGGTCAACACTCAGTATCCTGTTGTCTCACAGCTCTTTTTTTTGCCCCTTAATGATGTCCTCTGGGACTTGGTTTTGTGTTGGAAATAGAATGCCTGCTAGTTAGCCCAGGACTCCTTTGAGCATAGAAAATTTCTGAGTAATTTAATTTTAATTAAGTTCTGTGAATCATCATGAAATGGAGGATGGTGAGCTATTTATGAATGGCTGGTTCTAACTATAGCAACATGAAATCAATTATGTCACTATTAAAGAGACATTTGATCATAGCCTTCCATGCTA
>PVJN01066284.1:0-10039 GCA_004026805.1 Lasiurus borealis
AAGGCAAAATGATAAATGTCTATAACTGCCACCTGGTATTTTACATTTGTTACTGAGCCAAGTTGTCCCAAAAACCTATTTACATATATCTTTATTCAATTTTACCTGCTTGGTTTTCTACTAGCATTCAAGGATGTTGAGATAAATATGAATTGTTATTCTGTCAGTTTGCAAATAACTTGCATTAAGCTATTGGAGAAGTTGATCATCTATAACTGGGTTACGGTATAAATACTTTGTAATACCTGACCAAAAATTGTTGTGGCACTCACCTGACTTCATGTTGACATAATTTCATTCAGCAATTATTTGTCAAATACTAACTAAGTTCCAAATAAAATTGTATTTATTAATACCCTTGGTTGTAATTGCTTAATCAGCTTCAAATCCAGTTACATTTATTATTATCCAGCCTATATTCTTTTTATCTTCTATCCAACGATATCTCCTGATTCAACTTATGTAGACATTTTGAATGTGAAATTATGTACCAGAAATTTTGCTAGCATTGGAGCTACAAAGAAGCCTATAGTGTCATAGAGAAGAGGGATGTGCAACAAAAAAGATTAAAGTGTGATAAGAAGGACAATAATCATCTTATTATTTGGCATACCTACTACTAAAAAAAAAAAATTGGTCTGTAAACTAACAATGTATTTTACCCTATTCAAATAGGATAGCCCTAGTCAATTTGGCTCAATGGATACAGAGTTGGCCTGTGAACTGAAGGGTCGCAGGTTTGATTTCGGCCAAGGGCACATACCCGAGTTGCGGGCTCAATTCCCAGTGTGGGTTGTGTAGGAGGCAGCCAATCAATAATTCTCTCTCATCATTGATGTTTTTATTTCTCTCTCCGTCTCCCTTCCTCTCTGAAATCAATAAAAGTATATTTTAACGCAGGATAAATAATGACCGAGGCAACAGTTTTTCTAGTTAATCCACGTTGAGTTCTAGTGATCCTTACATCATTTTCCAAATGCTCATACATCATCTATTTAGCAAACAACTTGAAAATTTTGCCAGAAATCAACCTCAGATTGTATATAATTTCAGAAAATTATCTCCTCTATCCTTCCTTTAAAATACCCTTTAGGGCTCTCTCTTATTTTCTATGTCCCCCCAAAATTAAGGCTGACCTGAAGATCATACCAGCAAGTTCTTTCACTACCTTGCAAAACAAAGTGTAGTTATATTTGCTTATCAAAATGGAGAGAGCTATATTCTTTTACTGCTTCTGTTACTTCTCAAGACCACTGATCAAATTAGCATCCTAAGAATCATCTGCAGAGTTTTTAAGGACACTTTTCTGGGCACTTCCTCCAAGTTTCTGATTCAATAGAATGAGTTGGGCCCAAGAATTTGCATTTTTACCAAGTTCCCAGATAATGCTGATGCTGCTAGTCCAGTGATCACATTTTGAGAATCATTACTCTATAATGTATATATACCACTTTGTTTGGAAATCATTTTTCTTGCAAAGGAAGATAAAAATTAAGAATAAAATAATTCTGCTTTCTCCCTAGAACTTAACATCACACCGTCTTTTTAAAGTAATGGGACTCTCTCTGAATTCATTCATTTATTTAACAAATGTTTATTGAGCATCTAGTATGTGCCAGGCACTGTAGTAAGCATTAAGATAAGGTGGGAAAATGTCCAGCCCCAAATATAATTTAGTCTGCCCCTGCCAAGGCATTAGGGGTGAGTTAATAAAATGTTTGATCAAATATAGCAGGCTAAGTTTTAAGTTTATCATTTCATATGGCCTGAAAATGATGTTATAAATATCTAAACAGCCCTTGGCAGAAAAAAGGTTCCCCAACCCTGCACTAAGGCAACAAAGATAAATTCCCAGCTTGTAGAAAAGCTCCTATGCAATCAATCTAAATAGTAAGTGAACAGATCCCCTCTGGGAAGTGTTCGGGTTTGCTGGGGTCATTTTAGGGACTTAAGCAGTAACTATATGTATTATTCTGAGTCTTTTGTATGGGAGGGGCAGCTCCTTCAAAAGAAAGGGCAGATTGTTCAATTACCCAAAATAAGCGATGCTGGGTAGACAAAGCCATACTCTGTTGTGGAAATTGGAAAAGATTCTACAAAAGAAAGGACATACTATGAATTATTTATTCTTATAAGTCTTTTGTAAATTTTTTGTTGCATTAATTTTTATTATAGTAATTTTGTTAACCTGTCTTTTCCTTTTACATTGAAATCACTAATAATCTAACAAATCTATATTATAAAAGGCCAGTAGCCGGAATGCAGGGACAATTGGACACCAGGAGGTGCATGGAGTACCTCCTAGTCCCTTCCCCTGGCCTGAGAGCCGCTTGCAGCAGCCGGGTAGGGCTCGCAGCTTGCAGGGCTCAGAGGGGTTTTTGGCTCACACAGCAAGGCGGGGTTCATGTGGCACAGTGGATTGCAGCAGCGAGCTATTTGCTCACCATGGGTTTGGGGTCCCACTGGCACGGCAGGTCTGGGTTTCATGTGATTTTGTGCACTGGACCTTTAGTAATTATAATAAAATGACACCTGTATGACCAGGGTCAGGTTACATTTGTAATCTGGGAAGCAAAGACATGAAAAAGGGGAGTCATACAATATTGGTCTGCTCTATCCAGTGTTGTTCTAGAAATCCAAAGTTCAGAGGGAAACTGATTCAGGAACCAAGAAGTTAGGCAATGTCAGAAAAAAAATTCTAGAATTTTTACAGAAAACTCTTTTTTATTCTCCAGGTGATTGGTATTGGGCTTCTGGCTCTACTGGGCCATGTATACTGAAGATGAAATTCAGTCTTTGACATAATCTCAGACATCATCTTCTTTATTGGGTGTGAACAAGCCCATAACAATGTTGGTTGCCTTGTAGCTTCTCACCAGAGCCTCACCTTCTCACAGGGGTATCCTTAAGGCAGCCTTCTCCCTCCCTCAAGAGTAGCAGGAGAAGAGGCTATAGAAGAGAGGATTTCCACAGTTTTGTCTTGTAAATATTGCCCTTCTAAAGGTATGAAATTAAAGATATTGAAATCTTCAGCTTCTGTAGTACACTTGATCCCTGTCTCTCCTCTGCACACATGCCCATGCACGCTCACACACACACATTGAGTGTCCTATCTAATAAAAGAGTAATATGCAACTTGACCATACCTCAGCCTTACTCACAAGCCATGCCCACCAGCCAATCAGGAGCGGATATGTAAATAAACCCAACCAAGATGGCTGTGGCCAAGAAGAGCAGAAGGGATGCTTGGGTTTCCCTGGCAATGGAGGAAGCCAAGCTTTCCGCCTGCGCTTCCCGAACCAGGCCGCCGCTCAATGCTACAAAGTTTCAATGATATAATAAATAAACTCCAACAGAAATGGCAGCAGCTACAGAGCTGGAGAGAGCAGTAGGCTTCAGTTGCTCCTGGAGTTGAAGGAAGTCAAGCTTTCCACCTGCCCTGTCCTGCCTTGGCCTGTGCTGAAGGCTACAAAGTTTCAATTATAGAAGATAAATAAACCCCAACAGAAATGGCTGCCCCCACGGAGTGAGCAGAAGGCTTGGCTCCGCTCCAGGCTACAAAGTTTCAATTGTAGAAGATAAATAACTCCCAGATACCAGGGTCTCTCCTTAGGTAACCAGGGTGCATGGCTGGCCTGAAAACCACCACAGGCCCCTCACCCAGGCTGCCCCACACCCCTAGGGAACCCCCATCCTGATCTGGGACACCCTTCAGGGCAAACCAGCTGACCCCACCTGTACACCAGGCCTCTATCCTCTCTAATAAAAGAGTAATATACAGATTGACCATCACTCCAACACACAAGATGGCTGCCCCCATGTGATCAAAGATCCTGCCCCCATGTGGACACAAGACGGCCACCACAAGATAGCCTGCAAGGGAGGGCAGTTGGGAGGACACAGGCTTGTGGGAGAGGGCAGTTAGGGGTGACCAGGCCTGCAGGGGAGGGCAGTTAGGAGAAAACAGTATGGCAGGGGAGTAGTTAGGCATCAATCAGGCTGGAAGGGGAGTTGTTAGGGGATGATCAGGCTGGCAGGCAAAAGTGGTTAGGGGCAATCAGGAAGGCAGACAGGTGAGCAGTTGAGAATCAGCAGTCCTGGATTGTGAGAAGGATATCTGACTGCCCGTTTAGGCCCAATCCAGGAAGGTAAGATTGGGCCTAAACAGGCAGTCAGACATCCCTCAAGGGGTCCAGATTGGAGAGGGTGGAGGCTGGGCTGAGGGACATCCTCATCCCCGTGCACAAATTTTGTGCCCCGGGCCTCTAGTAAATAATAAAAACTGCATTTACTTCTAGATCTAGAAAAGCTTTGAGTCTTATCATTCAACAATAAGTATTTATTGAGTATTTACTATATGCCAAGTCCTGTCTAGGTGCTTGGGATCCACCAATGAACAAAACAGAAAAAAGCAAAACAAAACCAAAACCAAAACCAAAAAAAATATATATATATATATCTGCTCTGCAAAGCTCACATTCTGGTGGAGATATTATATTCCATGTGAATGAAAGTATCAGATTCTTCTCTCAAATGATACTTATCTGAGGGAGGCATCGGTAAAATGGGAGGAACACAAGCACACGGTGCAGACAAGTGTCTTCTGTGAGTAGGAGAGGGTTAGAAAAGGAATGAGTGACAGAGGTAGATTCAACTACTTTATAATTATGTTTGGGTAAGACCACTTATTCTTTTAACAAAAATGGATAAATTCTATTTAAAAATCTAGGAAGCATACAAGTAGGCAAATTTGATAAATTAAGTGATTTTTTTGCCCCCTCCTAGCAAATCTATCTTTGCTTTTCCTGTTTTAACATTATCTATCCATCAGTCAGTCAGCATTCCATCCTTACAGTTTTACAGTATGGCACTTCCCAGATAAGAACCCCATTCTTTTTTTTTTTTTTTAACATGGTTTCAAGAGCCATCTGGCAGTCAGGCTGTTGAATTGAATTCAAGGATGCTTTCAGATTAGTGCCATGAAACAGGCAGTTCACCATATCTCCATAAGGCACATTACTGTCCCCCAGTGAATGACACCTGACAGAAACAGTAAAGAGCAACTTATCTAGCATCTAACAAGCATTGCTTTTCCCAGGATGGGCAGAGAAAGGGATGCTGAAGGGAGGCATTGCAGTAAGTCTTCTCATCATTGAGTAATCACAATGAGTGCATTGTAAGTCAGTTGGCCCACGCCAACCATTGTAGCTGGAAAACGTATGCTGTGTCACCTTTCCTTGAAGAACTTAGGTGAAATACCATTTCAAAAGAAATATAATAAAAAAAGTTCAATTCTCTAGAAATTCCAAAAAGAAAGCGCTCTGTAGGTTTATTCCTGGGGAAAGGGAAGTAGTTCCTGCAACCATGTGTGAGACAGAGTAGATTAGTGTCATCTAACATTGTTGTTGAGTCTTACAGGAGCACGGTCTTGTGGATTTGCTGCTACCAAACATTCATCATGGGACTACTGTTCAGTTATGAGTGTAATCTCTCAGAAAAGCTTGCAAAAGTGCTATAACAGAAAGACCTTGCATAGGATAACACTGTCATTCAACAGCCTTGTTGGCTGCTATTTTCTACTGGAAATAGATAGAAACCTCTATGTAAATAAATAATGCTATCCGGAGGCAGAGGAAAACTTTTCTAATCCTTAACAATGCCCTTTGGGACTTGTTTAGAGATTCATGGAGTCATAAGGTGGGTATCCCTGGAAATCAGTTCCAGATTTCCACGGGATTCTGTATTGTGAAAATTGCCACATCAAATGAACAATGAGTTGGTTCACAGCTACTTTGGGGTGGATGGGTGGGAAATGTCATCACAATGGTTGTTTCCCAAATTACAAACCAGTAGGATTTTTTTTTTCTTAGAAAATTGGACACATATGTAACTATAACTAATATGATATTTACTTTTCCATTTTTTAAAAAGCATGAGTAAATAAATGTTTACTATATACAGTGTTTTGTGTACCTACCATTAGTGGAGAATGGGTGTGAGCAATGCTAATAGCATTTTATACAATAATTATTAAAAATCTCTATGGGGTGAACATTTAAAACAAATATTTTCCTGAAGTCGTAGACGCAACCTAAAATTAAACCCACAGTTAGTCTACTGTGGCTAGAGGTGATCAAAGATTAAGTGGATTTGCTTCACTGGGGGTCCTCAGTTACCACCAAAACATCTTTCATCTCTGGATTGAGGCTTGTTCCCGTAATGTAACACATTTGGTTCTTTTACACTTTCTCCCCTTCAACCTCAATAGATTCCTGTGGCTTTTGTGTTATATTTTCTTAGTTCTGATCAAATAATTATTCCCATCCCTCTTGCTCAGGCTTCTTTGCATCATCTCTTTTGTTGTGGATTTAGACTTGCATGAGCTCCGCTCCTTCTTGACTCCTCCCTGCTAATTCCGCCCAGGAATTATTCTATGGGTGAATAGAAGGTATTGACTGTTCAATGGTTTTTTTGTGTGTGTATTGTCAGCTGCTTTATTGCTGCCTTTCTCCACATTTTGCCACTAAAAAGCATGGAAATGTTCTTTTAAATCACTAGGCTCCTGTCATATCCCAATGGAATGGATGCCTATGATTGGGTGGATACTCTGAGTAACATTGAAAGCTATGTCTAACTTGTGTCAGCAGCAAGGTGGCGAAAAATACAGAAATAGCTCCTCAGAGGATACAGAAAAAGCCTCCTCAGAGTGGAACCATTTTCCCAGAAAAAAATAGGCTTACCATTTTCTAGTGTTCAGAGACTTATAATCATGGTGAATGAGCATAAAGTTTTAAGATTTCAGAGCAAAGCTCCTTGAGAGCAGAACTGGCCTCAGGTCCAACAGCCTCTACTGTTATTAAAAATAAAAATTGCTAGTGCAACCCTCATTACATCTACTTTGCTAGCTGGCTATTTGGAATTTTGAAGGATAATTTTTTTTTTCTAACCTCCCACGCAGCTGTAAGTTCCACCACTCCAAACCCACCCACCAAGGACCCTGAATCTGTCCATCCCAGTCGAAGCAGGACCTTCTGGCTGGGCCCCTCTGATTTGGGCTGACTTTGTGCCTCCTAACAACCTTAACCTGGTATCTTATCTTAAGCAACTGCCTTACCCAGGCAATGGACTAGTCTGACCACTTTGAGCATGGATTTGCTGCACCCCTCAGTGGGCTACCCGGGGCCCTGGGCTTCTTGTCCCACAGCCACCCTGCAGAAACAGTGCCAGGAGATGACAATGTGCCCCCGGGTGCAGCTAGACGTGCTGGAAGCACTGTTTGCTAAGACCTAGTACCGAGGTACCTTCATATGGGAAGAAGTGGCACTGAAAATCAACTTGCCTGAGTCCAGGGTGCAGGTAGTGGTTTAAGAAATCAAACAACTAAGTGCTACCAACAGCAACAGCAATAAAATGGAGATCAAAACAAAGTGAGCCTACAAACAAAAGGTATCTCCAGCTCGGGAAGTGAGTTCAGAGAGTGGAACAAGTGGCTAATTCATTCCCCACAGTGCCGGCCATTTCCAACAGCAGTGCTTCCCGTGTCTATCTGGAGCCCAGCCTCCATCTCCCAACTGTCAGGTCCCTTGTCCACCTCCTCTTCCTGCATGCAGAGGTCCTATCCCATGGCCTATACTCAGGCTTCAGGTTATAGTCAAGGATATGCTGGCCCAACTTGCTACTTTGAGGGCATGGACTATGGATCTTGTTTGACCCCTATGTATCACCAGCTTCCCAGATCAGGGGCCACACTCAGACTTATGGTACCAATGCAATTACCAGGCATCTCAATCAGTTCCCAGCTTCTCTTTCCACCCAGGGATATAGATCTTCAAGCTTAGGTTTTAAGTTAATCACTTATTGCTTTGATTATAAGGACCAAACTGATTCTTAGAAATCAATGCTGACTGCTTGGATTACTAAGATCAGACATACTTAAGGAAATTCCAGGTTTTTGAAGATCTGTAGAACCTCTTTTTGTGGGTGATTTTTAATTATACTGGGCTGGACATTCCAGTTTTAGCCAGGTATTGGTTAAAAGAGTTAGATGAAATGATACTCAGATTCATCTTCTGATCAATGTTCCAGGAAGCATAGAAGGAAATATAAAGGTCCTTAGAGGGGCCCTCTGACCAGCAACCAGAAATGGACAAACTAATCTAAGATCCTGTCATAGTTTTAGATCATTGGTTTTCTTGGTTCTCAAAGTGATCAAAAGCATTCTAGCCATGTGCAACCAAACTTCACCAAAATAAGCAAAACTAAATAGTGAAGTAAAGGAGGGAAGGACATAGCCTTCTTAAGCAGTGGTATTCCAGTGGTTTAGCCAATCCTTGGTTGAATCTTAGGAATGGATCATGTCTCAAACTCACTTATATTTTATGACCAACTGTGAGTTGACACTGAAAACTTTTTCAGGATGGTGTGAATTGTGCAACTGATTGTCCTGGATGCACTACTTTATTTAAAAAATAATATTCATAAGGAGCAATATGTAATTTAAGAGACAATCAGTGTGTATCTTATATAAATGATACATCAATGGTTTTTAATCTGTGCTAGGCTTCAAAACTGTGATCTCCTGTTATGGTATGCAACCTTTAACTCCACCTCTACAGGAGTTCTTCTGTGATTAAATAGGTTATAACTATAAGCAAAATTCAAAGCAACTGAATACTTATCTAAAAAGATTACCTTTGGCTAGAGGGGAGCTGTACTGAAACTTTACAACAAAATGTCTGGACAAGAAGAGTGAGAGAAGAGAAATGAAAGGACACTAATTCATCTGTAATTTACTATTAGTAAGCCTAGCAGAAAAGATACATTGGTCAATTGCTCTGACCCTGATGAATTTATAAACTGAGATCAATGTTAACTGGAAAAATTATATATGCATAAATAGCCTTCTTAAGCAGAGGTATTCCAGTGGTTTAGCCAATCCTTGGTTGAATCTTAGGAATGGACCATGTCTCAAACTCACTCACTTTTTCTTTCTGGACTTGGCAGATATGTATAATTATATTAAAATGGTTCTAACATATACACACATACTTGTACACATACAAAAGATTTCATAGCTGTCATTCAAAGAATATTAGAGATCTAAGGTATGTTCTCAAAGTGCAAGCACAAACTGAGCTCATGACTGAGGCTATTCCAGTACCCTCTTCTCTGCTAGATGTCCATCAATAGTATCTATTTCTTTCTGAGCATATTTCAGTTTTTAGCTTTAAAATATGTAGCCATTAATTAGAGAAAGTTGAACATTATGCCAAAGAAGGATTCTCCTGATATCTTCTTAAACATAAATACAATTTGTATGTATTATATGATCCAATTTTGTCACATGCACACACATACACTCAGGGAACAATCTATCTATATAAAAGCTTAAGCAACCATTACGACTGAACAACCAGAATGACCGGTCGCTATGATGCACACTGACCACCAGGGGGCAGACGCTGAATGTGGAAGCTGTACCCTGGTGATCAGTGCGCTCCCACAGGGGGAGCACCGCTCAGCCAGAAGCCAGGCTCATGGCTGGTGAGCCAGCTGTGGCGGTAGGCACAGAAGGGCTGGGATGAGCGGGAGTGGCATGGCGTCAGCCCGGGCTCGGGCTTCTCCCTGGCTGCCTGCCACTTTGGCACTGCTACATCCCTTGGAGGATGTTGGACTGCTGGTTTCATCCTGATCCCCACAGGCCAGCATCTCCCTCAGGGTCTTGGATTGCGAGAGGGCACCGGCCAGGCTGAGGGACCCCAACCATAGGTGAATCCATGCACAGGGCCTCTAGTGAAATTATATACACTAAACATTAGCTGATATCTCTAGATGCTAGGATTACAAAAGATTCTTATATTTTTCTTTATGGTTATCTTTATTTTGACAATGAATGAAAACAATAAGTATTACATATTACAAATTAAACTGCAAGCAATTTGACTTCCTACATAGAGGGCCCCTATGGGGAAAGGGCTTACTTTAGAAACAAAGAGAACAAAAAGTTCATATTATAGTTATATGATTTCAAGAGGAATAA
>PVJN01066285.1:0-10039 GCA_004026805.1 Lasiurus borealis
CTCAGGAAACTTGGGGGAGGAGAGGGGATACAGCCTGAACTGCCTCCTGGCTTATTTTGACCTGGAAAGAACAGGTGGGAGATGAAAGGGGAAAGGATATAGAAATGAATTTTGAACAAGTTTTGGGAAAGGCGGAAAGCCGCAGAGGAATGAGGAAAGGCGACTTTAGCTTGAGAGTTGCCGCTGCACTTAATTTGATTTGGCTGTGTGCCACTCCAGGAATGCTGGGGTGGTGACCTATTTTGAGACAGCTTACCTGAGGTGTGGGTGTTCAGTCTCACCCTGGATGGATTCCATTGACATCTTGCCAAGACAAACCAGACATTGTCTTTGATCACAGAGCTTCTAAGTAGTTTGACAGTAGTCATTGCTCTGAAGGAGTTACAGTCATGGTGAGATAGGAGGGAAATGATGCCACCCCATCAAGTGTTGTGGACGAAGAGTGGATGGAGAGAGTATCGCCGAGGAGAGGAGGACAGCTGGGTGGGGCAGAGCTGGGTGGGGGATGGCCCCTTTGGCAGTGGTCTGGAATTGTTAAGTAAGCTCCTTCCGGCATACATTGGAATCAAGGTGTCAGTTGACCACGTCTAATTCCTTCCTTAGATCGTGACAGATAATTTAAGCTCCTACAAAAGGAGGCTTCCAGTAGATGGAAATGAAAACCTTCAGCCCTTGCTGGTACCCCTAGGGCTCAGTCGCCTTTCTGAGATTTGAGCAGTGAAGGAAATTGTAAGGGTCCTTAAGTCAAATGCCACCATGAAAGAAATATGTTTTAGTAATTTCATCTATCTGAGTTATTAGGCTTTCTAATGGGGTCCAAATGTGATTACTTAAGAGTTCGATCCTGGAAATGGCTGATATTTGGTGGGATTTTCTAAGTTTTCAAAGCAGCTCCAGTTGATCTCTCAGTGGCTAAGGGAGGTATATGTCCAGGGGTCCTTCCCATTTGCTGGAGGCCAATACTAATAAATTATAAGGCTACTTTAAGGTCACACACACAGGAAGTGGCAAAGTCCTAGACTCTTAAAAGCAGGATTTCCACCTCAAGCTGTATTTTGTTTTTACTCATTACATTTTTTTAAAAAATATATTTTATTGATTCTTCACAGAGAGGAAGGGAGAGGGATAGAAAGTTAGAAACATCGATGAGAGAGAGACATCGATCAGCCACCTCCTGCACGCCCCCTACTGGGGATGCCCTGACCGTAATCGAACCTGGAACCCTTCAGTCCTCAGGCAGACGCTCTATCCACCGAGCCAAACCGGTTTCGGCTCATTAAAATTTTTAAAAAATTTTGTGAAAATGCACATAATATAGAATATACCATCTTAGCCATTGAAGTGTACAGTTCAGTAGTATTTAAATACATCCACATTGTTGTACAACCCATCTCCCACAGTTCTTTATATCTTGCATTAGTATTTTATTAAACACTGACTCTTCCCTTCTCTCTCTCCCTCCCTCCCTGGTAACTTCCTATTTTGCGTCTCTCTGAATTTGACTACTCCAAGTACCTCATGTAAGTGGAGTCCTACAGTGGCGGTCCTGTTGTGTCTGCGCCATTTTACATTCCTGCCAGCATTGTGCAAGGCTTCCAGTTTCTCCACATCTTTGCCTCCCCTTTCCCATTCTAATGTGTGAGAGGTGGAACCTCACTGTGGTGTTGATCTGCATTTCCCTGGTGATTAGTGATGCTGAGCATCTTCTCCTGGACAGAGTTTTAACGAGGGCCTTTCAGGACCAGTGCTAACTGCCTGAGCATTTGCTGAAGGTCACAACTGTAGAATAAATGAAATGGCCCAGCACATTTCAAGCCTATTTAGTGGTAAAGCTCACAGATTTTTACTTTTGCTTTGGAAGGAAATTGAAACCTAGAGATGTGAAATGACTGGCAAAAAGTCATGGAGGTCCAAAATCGACCTCGTAGAAGTGAAGGCGGTGGAGAGGGAGATGGTAGAAGCTCTGGGAACTCTAGCGTTCTCAGTATCATTGTTGGGACTGGAACCCTCTCTTCTGATTCGTAGGCCAGGGCTAGCAAAATCTGGAGCTCAGTTTCTCTTCTTGCTTCCTTAGGGATTCATAGCTGTTCGTTTATTCATAAGCAGTTCTTGAGCACCTGCTCTGTCCCCAGTGCTGTGCTGGGGATAAAGCAGAAAAGGCAGTAAACATGATCTCTGCTTCCATGGTTGTTGTCTCGGGGAACTTTGACGTTTCCTGACTCTGGCAAAATCAGTAAAATGGTGCTAATCCTTGAGCTAGCTTTGCATATTAATTATTAGCACTTAAATAATGCATAATGGATAATGGCAGTGTATTTGCATAGGCTTTTTCTTGGGTCCTCTACAAAGTTATTGTTTTTCCCTTTTAATTTGAGATTATGTGAATATTCTCTTCCACATGAAACTTTCATTGGTTTTAACTACTATTGATCAATTTTTTGTTGTTGTTGTTAATCCTCACCTGAGGATATTTTTTCCATTAATCTTTAGAGTGAGTGGAAGGGAGAGGGAGAGACAGAGAGAAATATTGAGGTGAGAGAAACACATTCATTGGTTACCTCCTGCATGCACTCCCACCAGGGCCGAGGAAACTGCAACCAAGAGGTATGTGCCTTCGACAATGAACTGAATCCAGGAATCTTTGTTTTGCGGGTCAACACTCTAACCACTGAGCAACCCGGCTAGGGCTCCCATTGATCATTTCTAAATCCATTGTTCCTTCAACTTTTATTTGCATTTGAGAATGCACGCACTTTCTCTTCTCTCCCATTTACAGAAAATAAGGATTGGTGAACTCTTGTTATTTAAAGGGTTATGACTCATTGCCATTTATTTATCATGATGCTCAGTGCATCCCAGATTTGCCTAGTGAGAGCCCTTCAGGCTGGCTCCTCTGTCCTTTGGACATAGCCTCATGGTTTCTTGGAGCTTTTCCTTGTTTTATGGTGTAAGATGTTTCAGGCCCACCTTGCACTTTCTCTGCCTGTTTTGTGTTGGTCTGATCACTGGCTAGTGATGCCCTTGGTAGGAATGCTTGGGGCACTCCTCACCGACATTTTCGCTTAGGGGCCAGTGTTGTAGCTGGACCAGCCCTTGTGGTTCTTAAGGTTGCCAGATGCACCTCCACATTGATCATCAGAGAACTTTGAAAAAAGATAAGATGTTTACCCACAAGTCCTGCCTGGGGCTACGCAGCAAGCTCTTGGGTTGGCAGAGTAGACAGTAAGATAGAAAAAAAAAAAAATCGGGGGATGGGAGAGAAAGGGAGACAGAAAGAGAGAAAGGAATCAGGAGTGTGAGCCTGGGGTTCTGCCTTTATTGGTATTGAGGGAGGGGCGCCTAGGTGTTCTGGGTTCACTCTTGATCAATTTAAAACACAAGAGTGGGGAATTAAAGTGCAGGAAGGGAAAAAGCAAGTTGACAGTGAAAGGATCACTTATCTAGGTCAAACAGAGTTTTCTGAACAAGAAAAAGGGAAGTTCATGGGTGGGTGGCCTGGGTTTTTATAGTCACGTAGCTGGCAACGTGTTTGAGTTGAATGTCTTTGAAGTGGATGCCTCAGCAATCAAAAGCTTATACTGCAATAAAAAAAAGCTGATTGTGATGTGCTCACACTACGCTGTCCCAGCCTTGGAGCCAGTCATTTCTTTAAGGAGCCTTGGTTTCTTTATGGCAGGAAAGATATTAAAACAAAACGGAGACGGGGCGCCTGCCCGGAGTGTTCTTTGACATCGGTGTGTCATTGTTTCCAGGCCCTCCTGGCAGACAGGGCCGGGAGTTTGTGGGCGTTTAAGCACATATCTAAGATATCACACCCTGTCCCCCTCCACCCCCCCTCCTCACGTCTGTGTATTTAAAATATAGACTTTTTAAAAACAAGACTTAAGGATGTAGGATTCTGATTAGACACAGAGGTGTATTTTGGGGTAGATGTCATTCATTTTTTCCCTCCATTTTTAACAGGTGGCTAAACCCCTTGTTTAAAATCGGTCACAAACGGAGATTAGAAGAAGATGATATGTACTCAGTGCTTCCGAAAGATCGCTCAAAGGAAGTTGGGGAAGAGCTGCAAAGGTAAGCAACAGGCAGTGAGGAGAAGAGTGTGGAAGGAGAGCTTCAAGGCTCTCATGGTTGGGAAGGGGTATTGCCTTCTTTTGGGTCCTTCTGGAGATCGGGCACAGTGCCCTTCCTTTCCCGCAGGCTGTCCCTGGGCTTAAGCTGCTTTGGCAGGTGGGTGAAGCTGGAGTTGCCTGTGCATTTGTGGAAGTGGAGAGAGCCCCCAGCCAAAGCCCTGAATGCCAAGAACTGTCTGGCGAGGAGGTATCCCTGCAGGAAGTTGTCTGGACTCCTGTCTGCCCTCTTGGGCTGCTCAAGGTGCTGAATGTCCTGCAGAACTGGCAGGAACTTGTTTCTTGAGACTGAGGCTGTTTTCCTGGTGCTCAGATACTGCACCCCAAATTTTGGGAGCTCTGCAGACAGTTAGCCAGCATCTATTGGACAGGGGTGAAGTGCCCAGCAATAGACACTTACCTTTCATTTTGTTACCTCCCCTGGTTGGCCCTACGGCAGGGTGTGCTGCTCTTCACCGGGCTGTGTTTCTCATCACAGGTACTGGGACGAAGAACTTTCGAGAGCCCAGAAGGTCCCACGGGAGCCATCTTTAACAAAAGCAATCATCAGGTGTTACTGGAAATCCTATGCAATTTTGGGATTTTTTACTTTACTTGAGGTAAAAGCTTTTACTGCAAGGAACTGTTTTTGCGGGACCATTGGGGAGAGAGGCAAGAAGTTTAAGTGGATAAAAATGTCTAGGAAGCATGGTATCATTAGACTGAGCAATTACTTCCATGATGGACCTGGGAGGAGGAGGGCACTATTTTTCTGTAAATTAAATAGAGTGTTGTGGAAGGGCAATCCTGAAAAGAGAAGACATTTCTTTCATACCATGTTAGGACACTGTTGGCGCTCAGTAAATGTTATAAACACCGAGTCATTCTTGACTAGAAGAAGATCCCATAACCTCCAGGAATATGTTTTTGGGAATGAATTTGGAACAGCACCCAGAATCACGAGGCATTTTACAGGTGCTCTACATATAATTGTTAACTTGACCAGGCCAGATCTGATAAACATTCTTCCAAACAGGTATTGTCACCATCCAGGGAAATAGACCCCGGGGCCTTGCATCTGAGCAGGAGCTGGCCAGAGCTCCCAGAAGCAGGCATGCCTCCAGGCTGCCACCTTTACATGGGCCCGGGTACAACAAAGCAATGCCTTCTTGTGGAGAAGCTCTGGCTTCACCATGAATTCTGGAGAACTTGGGCATCACCCATTCTGGTTTCTTATTCCTCGTTGTTGGGGTCGATTGCTGGTTGGCAGGTAGTCTTGGCAGCTTGGCATTTCAGAGAGTTTGGGAGGAGATATGCTAGGGAGAACCAAAGGCAGGAATACATGATATCATTGATCTCCATTGTCCTAAAGGGCCTCCAGTAAGACATTGTCTACCTGGGGGCACAGTGCCAGCAAGCCTACCTGTCCTGAGTATGTATGCTGAAAATCTGCCTGAATAGCTCATGCTCTCCGTGGTGCTTTAGTACTGACTTAGGGACATTGGTGGCCCTGCGTGTGCCTGAGATGAGTAGAGACAGAGGTTGCACTTGCTAGGAAAGGGTTGTTTCAGCTGCAGGAGGGCAGTGAGTTGTCATAAGTGCATTTTGTTGGCGGTGAGATGGGTGGGTCGGTTGATTTGATGTGGGAGGTGTAGCTCCTGTTTAAAAGGTTTTGTTGTAGGGAAGGGCACTGTGGGCATTGGGTGGCTAGGTAGGTGAACTCTCCCCTGCACAATTGGAGAAAAACAGGGACTCTGTCAGCTAACAGGTACGGCTGACCGGGTGGTCCTGGGAAACTGAAGTTGTTGTTGATGACATGTGGGTTGGCCAGTGTGTCAGAGGTTGGGGACAGGTGTGTGGAGCAGAGTGCCTCCTTTGAGAGGGCACCAACCGCTATGTGGATACTGTTGTGGCCTTGGGAAGGGAAGGTGGAGATGCAGACCAGTGGGACTAACTGGGGGTATTAGAGGGTGCAAGAGCCCCTTGGGCTGGCCAGCCTGTCTTTGACCTGTGCACAGGTATTTCTACATTGTTATAGTAAGTTTGAAATAATCAGGTGTGAAGCTCCTGTCACTGTGGCCTGTGTATGTAGTCTTTCCTGATCAAATGTGACTGCTGACCTCCCAAAGCAGAGCTCTCATGAATTCTGCTTGCCAGGAGTCCTCAGATGTGCCTGTGGCCCACACCACGCCTCTGGTTGTGGGTGGATGGACTGAGTGGCCTCAGGCTAGTTTGGGGTTGTATGCTGAAGCAGGCCCCCTCTTCTGCCCCCAGTTCTTTAGCTTCCCTTTGCTACCAGGTGCTGGAGAAGCTGTGCATCTTTACTGGGCAGAATTTGGGAGAAGTAGACACAGAGGTAGAGCTACAGGAGCAAGGGTTCCTCTTAAGAGAGAGAGAGAGAGAGAGAGAGAGAGAGAGAGAGAGAGAGAGAGAGAGAGAGAGAGTGTAGGCCCCACTGTGGTGCTGGGATTTTCAACCCATTAATACTCACCTATTGGGAGACCCAGGATACCTAGGATTGGGGGCTGAACACAGGGGCAGCAGCCAGGTTCTCTTTACCTAGTAAAGACCCAAAGCTCATTCTCATATGGGATCTAGTCACCATCTGGGGTTAGAGACCCCATTCCAAGGAGCCAACTACCCAGGACAGTAAGCTCAGTTCAAACCCAGCAACTGGGGCTGCCCTTTGAGATCTGCTTGTCTTTAGCTTCTCTAGCACCTGGTACCTGGCCAACATGGGGCTCATACTCAGTAGTGTTAGTATTAATATTAGTATGAGTAGCTGCAGGGATAGTACTATACTCCTCAGTAGTAGCAGCAGCAGCAGTGGTTCGTATTGAGTGGTAATAGTAGTACCAGTAGTGGTTTCAGCAGGGCTTACCTAGTGGTGGTGATGGCAGCAGCAATATTATTAGTGTAGTATTAACACTAAACACTAAGCTTCTATGGCACCTTATATGTACTATTACATTTATTCCTTTGGCCAACTCTAAACAAAGCGGGATGTATCATTTTAAAAAGGAGGACACACAGTGCCAAGTAGATACACATTGTGCTGAGGGCCACTCAAAGCATGAAGGACAGAGCCGAGACCCTGTCTTGGGCTCTGTGACTTAGAGCCTGACCATGTCTAGGACTGGTAGCTTGTCCATTGTCTTCAGACATGTGCATCTTGGACTTGGCCTAGCTATGATAAGTAAAATGCTAAAAACTCCCTAGAGCCTAGCCAGTTTGGTTCAATGGTTGAACCAGGAGGTCATGGTTTGATTCCCAGGTTGCTGGCTCAATCCCCAGTGGTAGATGTGCAGGAGGCAGCAATCAGTGATTCTCTCTCATCATTGATGTTTCTGTCTCTCTCTCCCTCTCCCTTCCTCTCTGAAATCAATAATATATATGTATATGTATTTTTTTTTAAAAATATTGATTTTTTTACAAAGAGGAAGGGAGAGGGATAGAGAGTTAGAAACATCAATGAGAGAGAGACATTGATCAGCTGCCTCCTGAACCCCTCCCACTGGGGATGTGCCAGCAACCCAGGTACATGCCCTTGACCGGAATTGAACCCAGGACCTTTCAATCCTCAGACCCATGCTCTATCCACTGAGCCAAACCAGTTTCAGCTATATGTATATGTATTAATTATATACATATACATATACATATACATATACATATGTATGTATATGTATATGTGTATATATATATATGTATATATATATATGTATATATATATATCCTATCTAATAAAAGAGAAACATACAAATTGACCATACCTCTGCTACACCCACAAGCCATGCCCACAAACCACGCCCACAAGCCAATCAGGAACGAGCACGCAAATTAACCCAACCAAGATATTGGTTAATTTGCATATCCTGGGGCAAGCAAAGACTGGAGACAGTGTAGAAGGAAGCCAAGTGCTGCAAGAAGGGAGGGAAGCTGCAGAGAAGCAAATAAGTGGGGTGGTGGAGAAGGGAGAGAAGCAGGCAGGGCTGCAGAGAAGGGAGGGAAGCAGGCAGGGCTGCAGAGAAGGGAAGGAAGCAGGCAGAGCAGTGGAGACTGCTGCAGGAAACCCTATTGCAGGAATCCTTCTGCAATGGGCCCTTAGTTTATATATAAAAGCCAAGTGACCAGAATGATCAGTTGCTGTGATGTGCACTGCAGCTGGCGAACCTCCCTCGGCCCCTCCCCCTGGCCAGGCCACCTTTTGCCGCCCCTCCCTCCCAGCTGGCCAACCTCCCATGGCCTCTGCCCCTGGCCGGCTGGCCCCGATAGACCTTGATTGCCTGCCAGGCCAAGGGACCCCACCTGTGCACGAATTTGTGTACTGGACTTCAAGTCCTATACACTTAGTGGCCAGATTATTATCTCTGAACGCATAGTAATCTGGCCACGCAGTGTATATCCTGTATCAGTGGTTGGCAAACTGCAGTTCGCCAGCCACATGCGGCTTATGAGCCGCAGTTTGCCGCTCTGTTGACTAAATGAGTTTGCTGACCACTGACCTAGAGTCTCAATTCCAATAATTACAGACTGTTGTTCTTTGTGATTAAGCCCCTATTCCAGTGGTTGGCAAATTCATTAGTCAATAGAGTGGCAAACCATGGCTTGTGAGCTGCATGTGGCTCGTGAGCCGCAGATTGCTCACCACTGTCCTGTATAATAAAAGGCTAAAATGCAAATTGTACCCTTGACCAGGAGTTCGACCAGCAGGCAAGCTGGGCAATTGCTCATGTCCCCTCCCCCTGGCCAAGCATGAATTCATGCACTGGGCCTCTACTGTATATGTAGAGGTCTGGTGCACAAGATTCGTGCATGGGGATGTGTGTCCCTCTGCCCAGCCTGCATCCTTTCCAATCTGGGACCCCTTGAGGGATGGCTGACTGCCCACTTAGGCCTGATCCCAACTACTCACCTGCCTGCCTTCCTGAATACCCCTAACTGCTTCTGTCTGCCAGCCTGATCACCTCCTAACTACAAGGCCCGGTAGGATCAGGCCTAAACGGACAGTCAGACATCCTTCTCACAATCTAGGGCTGCTGGCTCCCAACTACTTGCCTGCCTGCCTGACTTCCTGATTGCCCCTAACTGCTTTTGCCTGCCAGCTTGATCATCTCCTAATTACTCCCCTGCCAGCCTGATTGATGCCTACTTGCTCCCTGTCAGCCTATTTTCCCCTAACTGCCCTCCCCTGCAGGTCTGGTCCCCCTCAACTGCTGTCCCTTGCAGGCCTGAGTCTCCCCTAACTGTCCTTCTCTGCAGGCCCGGTTACCCCCAACTTCCCTCCCCTGTTAGCTGGTCACTCCCAACTGCCCTTTCTTGCAGGCCTGGTCCCTCTCAACTACTCCCCTGCTGGCCATCTTGTGGTGGCCATCTTGTGTCCACATGGGGGCAGCCATCTTTGACCACAGCCATCTTATGTGGTCAACCATCTTGTGTATTGCAGTAATGGTCAAGTTGCATATTACACACACACACACACACACACACACACACACACACACTGAGTGGCCAGATTATTATGCGTTCAGAGATCATAATCTGGTGACTTTGTATAATGAAGAGGTAATATGAAAATTGACTGTCATGCTCTCACAAGATGGCTGCCTACAACCAAGCCGGCGCGGGTGGGGAGGGGGGTTAGTGAGGGATGATGACCAAATGACTGAACAGCAGGCTGCATGGGGCAACCAGGCTGGCAGGGGGGTTAGTGAGGGACAACCAAATGAATAAACAAGCAGGCTGCGTGGGGTGACCAGGCCTGCGGGGTTGTAATGAGGGACGACCAAACGACTGAACAGCAGGCTGTGTGGGGTGACCAGGCCAGCAGGGGGGTTAGTGAGGAATGACCCAGTTGGCAGGGGGGGAAGTTGGGAGTGATCAGACCAGCAGGGAGGGGGCAGTTAGGGGCGACCAGGCTGGCAGGGATG
>PVJN01066286.1:0-10039 GCA_004026805.1 Lasiurus borealis
AAGCTCTGTAACCTCCTGAGAAAGTGCAAGGACCGAAAGTTTATCAATGACATAAAGTGCTTTGACTTGCGCTTGCTCTTCGTCCTGTCACTTTTGCACACTGACATCAGGTCACAATTGCGCTATGAGCTCCAGGGACTCCCGCTGCTAACCCAGATCTTGGAAAGTGCCTTTAGCATCAAGTGGACCGATGAGTATGAATCGGCCATAGACCATAATGGACCTCCTCTCTCACCTCAGGAGACAGACTGTGCCATTGAGGCCCTCAAAGCTCTCTTCAATATGACGGTAGACAGTTGGAAGGTGCATAAAGAGGTAAGGTTAAGAAGGGTTTTATTTACTGTGGCATTTAATCCGTCTGGGGTATCCTCAGAGCTGCCTGCAAGGGAGGAAGACTAAGTTGGGAAACGGAAAAAATGTTGAGTTCCCCCGTTGTATGACTCAGGATTAATTTCTTAGCCATTTAAGTCTTACTCTTTCCATTTGTGTAACTTATCAGGAGAATAAGGGTGAAGATGGACCACTATTTTTAAGAAGCCAAATATAGTTCCTTTTTCTGAGTTGTACTATCATGTGTCTTTCTTTTTTCTTTTCTTTTTTAAGAATGCCTCTTTCAGGAACAAGGCTTAAATTATAAGATTTTAAGGAAAACAAACAATGTTGTTTAAAAAGGTATAGGCATTTTCAGTGGCTGCTGTTTTAAAAATTAAGACAAATCAAGCCAGTTGAAATTGATCAATCAGAATTAATGTCTGCTCAAAAGCGTAAAAGAGACTGTATCACATATCATCCCAGTTTCGGGTGTTACTTTACAGTGTTAGATAACAATCAGAGTGGAGGACTACAACTAGATATCCATGCTTGTACAGTCCTAGGAAACAAGCATAACTCCCTGAGAGTATGGGAACGGTTATTTTAAAACACTTGGCTTATTTCTAGACTAAGATCCTTTTCTGTGACTTGGACTGTCCAGCAACCCAAAGAAAGGCAGATTTGATGGTTTATGTTTGAGTATCCACAAGAACAATATGTTAAATAAGAAACTTAGTTTAAGGAAGTCAACAATTTTAAATGAAGCGGATATAAACATGTATTTTTTTTTTCTTGCTTCTACAATCTTAACATTTTGCATTTACCCTGTCACCTTAACCTTAAGTAACTGGTGAAATTAAGCCTCTATCTTTAAAAAAGAAGAAAGAAAAGAAAAGCATTTCGGTGCCAGAACAAATTTATTTATTTGACAATTGACTTTAGGACTTAGGTTAACATTTTGCTGTGTCCATTGAAGCAGTTCTTACCACGAATGAAGATCTCTTTTTGCCAGGAACGTTCTTTGAAAGTCTATCTCAGGGCAGTGCTATAGTGGTAGCGTGCAGGGCATCTGGGTTTTAAAGTGCAAATAGGTCTATATTTTGAAACCAAATATTTGAAGATCAGTCCTAACAGCTATTTTAGATGATCATAGTATGGTCAGTTTTTCCTGGGACTTGGCAGAAAAAAATGTGGAAAGCCCACATGCTCCATTTATGCTTTGAAACCAAATATCTGGAAGTAATTTAAAATGTTACGTCTCTGTGCTTATTTGGTACTTTCTATAGTTATTTTTCTTACACTGTTTGTTTTGGTGTTTTTAAATTTTCCATTTAGTTGCAAGAGCTCTTCTGAGGCTGTTGGTTTGCCATTGTTGAATTCCCTGTTATTTAAATTGTGCCCAAAATAGTAGCTCACACTGTTCAGATTCCTGATAAAAAGGGTGTATAAGTAACTATTACACTAGTATGTATGGGATGACATGTAATAAATATCAGTAAATTGAGATTAGCACTCATAAGTGAGGCTGGAAGAAGCTTTGCCACTTTGTTGAAGTGGCAAATACACATTCTGTATTATAGAATGTTTATTCTCCAAAAGGTATGAAGAGAGGATCAGTAGTCCTACAGCAGACATCTCAGCAGACTTAGTGCCTCTTCTGAGTTGTGGATCAGATGATACAGCATTTTAAAATGTACTCAATTAATGTGTCTTTGGCTTCTTATATAGTATCAGAAAATTAAACTGTATTGAAAACAGCAGCTTGCCAATCCATCTGGGCCAGAATGTGGGAAAAGCTATTTTAAGCCACTTGAGTTCCCAGATTCAAATTTTAGCAAACATTTAGTCAGTCATTCAGTCCATCAACAAATATTTATGGACAATTGTTAGGTGTTATGCTAGGTATTGTGTAATATATTGACAATAACAGGTGTCTCTGCCTTCATGAAATTCCAGTTTTGGTGAAACAGGTAATAAGTGAACAAATATATAATTTAAATTGTGTTAAATGCTAGGAGAGAAACAGATGATTGAGAGTACTCAGTACAGTCACAGACCTCTGAAAATCATTCCTGAGATCTGAAGACAGAATGATTCAGCCATTTGTAGAGTAGGGGATGAACATTTCTCAGAAATTGAACAGCGTGTGAAATGATGCAGAAATCAGCATAAAGTATTTTTAGTGAGATACCCACAGCCTACCATAAAGAAAATTGATAAAATAAAATAAAAAGGAAGAAAATCTATAATAAGAGTGCAGAGAAACTTGCCAGTAAAAGTCCATTTACCTGGGTTTTAATATCTCCTTGATTGTAAAATGAAAAACATCTTTCTCCATATAAACATGTACTACAAGAATTGTTAATGCTTTAAAATGCCAGTTGAAATAAAGGGATATGGAAAATGTATTATACAGAAAAAAATCCAACTTTAAAATTTAACTTTAAAAATAATATTTTTCTTTTTACAAAAATAATACATGCTAATTATAGAAAATCCGTGGGGAAAAAGCATCCAAGCAATAAGCAAATACAAATTATCTACCACTCAAAGATAAGCACTAGTTGCATTTTTATGTATATCTTTCTAACCATTTTCCATTGTATAATATCCTATATAATAAAGAGGTAATATGCAAATTGACTGTCACACCCTCACAAGCTGGTTGCCTATGATCAGGCCGGCAGGGGGGTTAGTGAGGGACAACCAAATGACTGAACAAGCAGGCTGCATGGGGCGGCCAGGACAGCAGAGGAGTTAGTGACGGATGACCAAAACGATTGAACAAGCAGGATGTGTGGGACAACCAGGCAGGTGAGGGCCCGTGAGGGTCGACTAAGCTGGCAGGTGAAGGGGGGGGCAGTTAGGGGTGACCAGGCAGGCAGACAGGCAAGTGGTTAGGGGTGACCAGGCAGGCAGACAGGCATGTGGTTAGGAGCCAGTAGTCCAGGATTATGAAAGGGTTGTCCCGGTTTGGAGAGGGTGCAGTCTGAGCTGAGGGGACTCCCCCTGATCCCACCGCCCATGCACGAATTTCATGCACTGGGCCTCTAGTGTGAATAGAAACACGTATACATTTTTTTATAAAAATTGAGTCGTTTAAATTCTTGATTTATTTTCACAACAAACTTCTTATAGAGTAGTGGTTTCCAAGTGTGTTCCTTGAAGCCATAAAGTTCCAAGGAGTAGCCCCTGTGGATGAGTGGGCAGTGCTTCCATGTTCCCCAGCCCCACTTAAAAAGAACACATTTGATTGTTGCTATTGCCGTTTCTTTTTAAATTTAGGTTATAACTAAATATTTAGGTTGATATAAATTTTTATATCGTGGATAAAAAGTTCTATAACAGAAGAGTTTATTTAGTTCCATGATTATTTTAGAGGCTTTGAAGGAAATATAAGGAAAATGACATAATATTACTAAACATAAACCTTCAAGCTTTGTCATATTTTTTTGCAGAATCATTTTTTCAACAAATATTTATTGACCCATCTGTGCCAAGTTCCCATGGTCTTAGGAACCAACAGACTGCTCCTAGGTGTAAGCAAAGTGTAGCAATGTAGTTTACTGTTGTCATGTGAAGAATGTTACCCATGCTACACCATGATTCAAGACAAAAATTTCATTTATTTATAATTAGAAATAAATATTTCACAATATATAATTACATAGTTTTTGTGATTAACCACTATGCTTTAATTATGTTCAATTTGTAACAACGAAAATACATTCTGCATATCAGATATTTACATTACAGTTCATAACAGTAGCAAAATTACAGTTATGAAGTAATAATGAAAATAATTTTATGGTTGGGGGTTCACCACAACGTGAGCAACTGTATTAAAGGGCCGCGGCATTAGAAAGGTTGAGAACCACTGCTAAAGGGCTGTACAAATGACCAAAAGACATAAAAAAAGGTGTTCATCAGGAAAATGCATAATAAAAACATGAGACACCACATACAAGAATGACTGAAATTAAATAGGCTAACAGTTCCAAGTGTTGACATAACTGTAGAAAATTGGCGAGAGTATAAATTGGTTTAAACACTTTGAAATACTGTTTGGCACCTACTTCTAAAGCTTCACATATGTATATGCCTGTGACCCAGCATACCAAATGACATGTAAAGAAGTATGTTCATAGCAGCACTCTTCAATATAACCCCAGCCTGGAAATAATTCAAATGTTCATCAAGAGTAGTATGGATAAGTAAATTATAACGTATTCACTGTTTGCAGCAGTGTCTTCTTAACTGTGTTAAAGGACCAGATTTCCTCCCTAGCTGTCAGAATGAAACTCTTACATAATATATTACACACAGTGTCAAACTGCTCAGAAATTTCTAAATGCTCACATGCACCTTCTGTACTCAGGGCATCGCAGATCAGCGGCAAACAGGGTATAGACAAGCAGTGGTTCACAAACTGCACTGCAAATAGCACTGCTCTCAGGCAGTGAAGTGAACAAATTATACCTACACACAAGAGCATGGATGGATTTCACAGATACAAAGAGTCTATATTTTATGATTCCATTCATATAAGGTTTAGTGACAACAAACTACAAACCTGTGATGTGAGGCATTAGGATTACCATTGAGCAGTGGAGGAATATCATTGGAAGGAGCAAGAGGGAATTCTGGGTTTCTTAATCTTAGCATTGCATCATTTTTGTGTTAATATATGAATGTGCTCGTTTTGTGAAAATTGATCTAGATGTACACTTACAATTTGGGCACATTTTTTTTTGTTTTGTTTTGTTTTACCATTTATATTAAAAATAATCGCGCCCTGGTCGAATAGCTCAGTTGGTTAGAACATCCACCCAATATGTCAAGGTTGCGGGTCAGGGCACATACAAGAATGCGTAAATGAATGCATAAATAAGTGGAACAACAAATTGATGTTTCTCTTTTTCCCTTCCTTCCTCTCTCTCAAAATCACTAAATTTTAAAAATTGATTGAACACCTGTTATATTCAAGCCCTTATAAAGGTAATACGTTAGTGAAGAAGACCATGTATATGAAAGTATATAATCATGTGGAATTACAAATTATGATTTCATGAAAAAAATTCTAACAAGATGTAGTGATAGAAAATAATGAAGGAAAGAATCTACTTTCTCTTTTAGGGGCTTCTCTAAAAAAAGTCTCAAATCCAATGCCAAAAAAGGAGGCAACAATTAGGGACTTAAGTAGTTAGAGTGGAAAAATAGGAGTTAGTGAATTTATTATAAAAGAGGGTATGGCAAATATAGGGTACAACTTGGGAATTGTGTTATGAAAATTGGCACAGGAGGAAATGGGATAGAAGGAAGTAGGATCTGGGGTTTACAACTGCAAATAAGGGAAAAACCAAAAAGGATAGTTTTGCAAAAGCATATGATATCTAGAATAAAGGAAAATTAGTTTAAAAGAAAGTGAATTCCCAATTAATTTTGAAACTAAGGAAAATATGATTAAATTAAGTAATAGATGAATTTTGCATGCATTTCATTGTGCTTGGTATAATTTGGGGTAAATAAAAGTATACTAATAAAAGGTAATATGCTAATTAGACCGGGTGACCGGACATCTTCCAGACGCCTGACTTTCTTCCAGACAAAGCCACGGTGCTGGGGCTGAGGCAGAGGTGGTTAGGGGGGATTAGACCGGCAGGGGGAGGCAGTTGGAGCCATCAGGCCGGCAAGAGAAATGCATTTGGGAGCTATCAGGCCGGCAGGAGAGCAGTTAGGCAGTGATCGGGCCAGCAGGCAAACAAGCAGTTAGGAGCCAGCAGTCCTGGATTCTGAGAAGGATGCCCAACTGCCAATTTAGGCCTGATTCCCAGGATCGGGCTTAAATCGGCAGTCGGATATACCCCTAGGGGTCCCAGATTGGAGAGGGTGCAGGCCAGACTGAGGGACCCCCTCCCCATGCATGAATTTTGTGCACTGGGCCTCTAGTTCTTACATATTAGAGAATTTTGACTCAAGCATTTGAAGATGGATGGCAAAAGGGACAGCATTCATTCCAACCCTACCAGCCTTCATGTCTCTGGCATTCCATTGGTCTCTTTCCTCCTTTATTCTTTCCTGTTCCACCACCACACAGTTATTTCAATAGCACTCATTTCAGCTCTGTCAGTCTCACTTTTTGTTGTTTCCTTTCTCCCTCATTCTTGCTCCTCACCTTCAAATGTTTCATTGAAAGTATTGAGCACCTTCAGTTGGCTGAACATTATCCCATATACCAAGACGTCACCGTTTTGATTCCCATTCAGGGCACATGCCCGGATTGTAGGCTGGATTCCCATAGGAGCATGTAGGAGGAAGCTGATAAATGTTTCTCATTGATGGTTCCTTCCCTTACCCTTCCTCACTCTCTAAAATCAATAAAAGCATATTTTCAAAGTAAAAAAAAAAAGAAAATACTGAGTACTTTCATGTTTTCATCTTCTTTAATTCTTTCATAACCCTAACAACCTCATGTTTTTGGAGATGCATATGGGGAAGCTTTGACTCAAAGAAGCTATATAATTTGTCTTAAGGTCACAACCTAAACATAACCCTAACCCTAACCTGACACCAAGTGCAGTGCTTTTTCTATTATGCCACTACATCTATCCATGATGGTGTTATGTTTAAAATATTGTCATCTGCATTATGAGTAATGAAAGCATGCCCTACTGCTTGTTAGATTTTTATAAGAGACATTCTTCCTAGAAAGGGCTGAGTTATATATCTGAATATAGGGTATATATGTATAATATGTGAGCATATTCCACTTCATATAGACTTTAAATCATATATATATATATATATATATATATATACACTGAATTTTTCAGTAGTTTTGAAGTAGTCTTTCTGAAGTATAGTATATCTGGAATCGCTATCATAATTCTCATTAATTTTATGTCTTAATTACTAAAATTCTGGAAGAAGATAGATAGGATCTTGATGTAGGTAATTATAGAAATTGTAGTGACCCAACATCTCACTAAAAATAAGGTAGTAAACCAAGTGATTATTTCGAGCTTAGCTTATTTCCAACTGTCTTTAACCCCACTACCAGTGAATAAACATAGGAAAAATAGATTAAATTCAGGTCACCTGTTTTTCATAACTTACTGGTAACTCTTGGGAAACATAGCAAAATTTGGAAGAACTAGGAGATTAAGCTGATTCATTAAAATAAAGTCTATAGATTATAGATTTTAATCCATTACTTTAGAAAGTTAGGAGATGAGATATTTTTATTAAGGATGTACAACCCGTTCCTAAAATATCTGATACCATTACATCTGTATGAACTTTTTTGATGACTAGTAATCTGGAACAATATACTATCAAACAAAATAATCTAGGCTTTCCCAGAAATACAAAAGATCCCTAACTGAATTAGTCTTAAGGTGAAACAGTGAGTGGGTAATGCATGGATGCTGATCTATCTCTCTTTGCCTGACACGTTCTCAGGCAGGAGTGGGGAACATCCAGCCCTTAGGAAGTATAATGCACTCAAAACCATTTGGCCTGGCCCTGTCAAGGCATAGGGGTTAGTTCATTAAATGTTTGATCAAATATAACAGGCTAATTTTTATTTTGATAATTTTGTATGGCCTTTGAATGATGTTATTAAATATCCAAATAGCCGTTGGCAGAAAAATGGTTCCCCACCCCTGCAAGGGAGCGGCTAGATCAACAACTACTGGTTTCAGCTATTTCTGGACGTGGCTGTAGCTGTGGATGTGAGAATGACTATGCCCTCTTTATGTATGGGATAAGAATGTCTGTTTGGAAGGACAGATAGACCATAGTAAATTCCCAGGGATGTAGTGATGTACCGGACTCTTCATGAAGGCATTCAATCTCCAATTTTCCCCCTTTTGTTTATGTGCCATAGAGTGAGTCTCATCAGTTCCGTGTCATGGCAGCTGTCCTTCGCCATTGTTTACTAATTGCAGGTCCAACACAAGACAAAACAGAAGAGCTGCACAGGTAGGTACTCTCCAGTTCTTATTGTTTTTATGCTTCTAATTTTTAACTGTTATAAGCACAAGAAAGTAAAAATAATAAATCAGATAACTGGTAGGTTAGAAAACATTATTATGCTCTAATGAGAGCCTCTGGCGCACAGAGATAGAGGGAATTGAATCTGTCTCAAGTAATAATATGTAAAAAATAGTTAATATAAAGTTTTATGACTTGCTTATTAGAGTATAATGGACTACTGTTGAAATTTATCATTCTCTGAGAACAACTGAATAAGTATTAATGCATTTGTGTAGTGCTCTTTCTGTTCAAGATCAGATTTGCAGTAACAAGACTTCTGACTTGAACATGAAACTGCTCATGGTGTTTAATAAGAATGCAAGTAGCATTTTAAAGAATTCAAATAAATTTAAACCTGCAAAAAAGTAACTTTGGCATTACCTCTGCTTTACAAATAAATTTAAAAGTTGGGTTCTTTGTAGTAAAATTGCCTTTGAACATTTATAATATTGTTTTTCAAAATATGGCTTAAATAAAATGAAACATATTCTTGTTATTTTTTCAAGCAAATATATTTTTTGTTGCATTTGGCAATTTATTATTTTATATTGTAATGAGTTTGTCGGTAGGTTATATTTATGTACTTTATCCTGCAAGTATGCAAAAGATTGTGTTTTTGTTACAATTGAAGTGTAATTTTTTATGCAACTACAGATCAAAAGTTTCGTTAATTTTCTTGAGGCTGTGCCTTTAAAAAATCAGATAACTGCAATAAGTCATAGTCTCTAAAAGATTTCATTGAGTATTTTTCTTACCATAATTTTTTTTATAATCGAGAGGCATTAGAAATGTAGATACTAAAACTAAAAAAAACTAAAAAAAAAAAAAAAAGTAGGGTTTATAGCCCAGGAGTAAATTGATTTTTTTTTTTAAAAAAATCAGATATCATGAGTTAAAGAATATTCACCCAAAGATATGAGACCATTCAATACAAAATGTATTAAAAGTCATTGTTACACTGGTCACAAAAACATTGTTAAGGATTTCTCTGAAGAATGAATTTAATATTTTAATATAGTACCTAGTATCCATCAAAATAGAGCAAAACTATAAAGGATTTTTTAAAATCAGATTTTTTATAAAAAGTAATCAGATTTCTTTCTTTTCCTTCCTAAGAGTTGCTTTAAATATTATTTTTCTTAAATTAATTTAAAATATATTTTTTATGAAATTTGCTTTTATCTTAAAAGTTGCTTTGATAAACTATTTATTAGCTACAGTGTAAATAAAAAGGGCTTTCCCTAGAGCAGGGAAGGGGGAACTTTTTTCCTACCAAGGGCCATTTGGATATTTATAATATCATTTGAGGGCCGTACAACATTATCAGCTTAAAAATTAGCCTGCTGTATTTGGTCAATCATTTAACTGACCCCTAATGCCTGGGCAGGGCCAGATGAGATGATTTTGGGGGCCTTAACTGCCTAAGATGTTCCCCATCCCTACCCTAGAGCCAGTATAGAATGCTCAGCCGCTTTCCTGGGAGATTGAGGTTGCTGCTGACTTGGCAGTTTGTCAGGAGTGGCCCTGCATATCCCTTAATCAGAATTTAAAGTGATTATTCTAGCAGTAATGAATCTAGGCTAATTCACTTAATACAGGAAAACTGCATCAACCTCAAAGGGCTATTTTAGGAGGCTTACTAGAATTGTAATGTCTACTAAATTCTGCTTATTTGTAGTGATCCTGAAAA